>JAEQBH010007687.1:0-269094 GCA_016808115.1 Tetrastigma voinierianum
GGAGTTACAACTTATTCCAAACTACGGAGTTTATACTTTGTTTGAGATACCCGTAGTATCACGTAGATTACGAACGCGGTACCGTATCGGCAGAGCTGGTCTTGGCCTTTACGGATCAATATTTTGGTATTACGGAACATGTACTTGTCTTACGGATCTTACGGAGCTTATTCTCGTACAAAAGTACCTGCAGTACTACACAGACCATTATACGAAGGTACCCGCCGGGTACCATCGATTTATACTTATCGCACTGATACGAGTACTCATAGTACTACAAAACTCAGACTTATATTACTCGATAATGAAGTACTCGTAAGTACTACAGAGTTTGTACTTATCTCGATACGTGACGTAACTTATTCGGGATACAGGAGTACCCGTGAGGTACTAAGCGCACCCTATCGACATGTGACGTAACTTATTCGTATACAGGAGTACCCGTAGTACTACGTGAACTTATCGATACTGTGACGTAACTTATTCAGTCATTGTGATACCTGTGAGGTACTAAAGAACTTATCGTATCGTATACCAGAGGTACTACAGACTTAATCGAGACGTGGAGTTAATCAGAGACAGGAGTTAATCAAAGACAGGAGTACCCATAGGTACTGGGCGTAATCCAAACTAAAAACACGTAACTTAATTAAATACAGGAGTACCCGTAGGCACTACAGAACATTTTCCTTTCGTATACGTGAGTGTCCTCCCGTAGGTACTACGTAGCTTAATCGGGAGATCGGAGTACCCGTAGGTACTACAGAACTTATTCAGATACAGGACTTATCAGATACAGGAGTACCCGTAGGTACTACGGAACTTATTCAGTTACAGGAGTACCCGTAGGCACTACAGAACTTTTTCAGAGACAGGAGTACCCGTAGGTACTACAGATTCTTTTTCTCGTATTACTGTGAGTACCCAGAGGTACTACAGACAGATCGACACGCTCGTGATCTTACTCTTATTCTTTATCTCGTCTTATCATATGTCCTGTCCGACTACCTGTAATCAATTATAAGAAATGAGTAGGACTAAGCAAAATAAGTACCCGAAGGTATCAGAGCAAGATCGGGTGCCATAGCACCACAGGAGTACCGAAGTACTAACAGAGGTTTCGTAGCACTAATCGCATTGTGAGTGCCATAGCACTAATCAGAGTACCGAGGTACTAACTGGGGAGTGCCGACATCCACCGCATCATCCAAAACTCAAGTTATGGCATTTTCATGCCAACAAGCTCGCTTACCGATTTTACCGAGGAACGCTTTGGTAATATTAATTTTCCAAAGGCCTTGTCTCGATATTTGACACTGATCTTTGTACTCCTTAAATTTAAGGTGCTAAGGGTTCTATTCCAACCTGAATCACCCAATTCGGCTGGCACCGAACTCAAGTTACGTCCAAACATCCCGGACTTTCATGTTCAAAGCCGAACTGCACTCGCTTCTTGCACACAATCCTACCTTGAGTGAATTCTTAGGCTACTTAGAATCAGAATTTATGACCTTATTCTTTAAGTTTTTTTCTCCTTGAAGTCTATTTTTACGGTTACCAATCACTCAAATCGGATAAGAAATGAGCAAGAGTAGCTAAAATACGAAACCGGTCGAAACAGAAAAACTGTATCAGTTGTGACCGCATACGTCTAACATGTACCGTACAAGCCGCCAAAACTCAGAACCGAAAGTGCGTACTGCACAAGCCCAAATTGTACCGGTACACCCAATTCGAAAAATGCCTGTATCGTGTGTTTTTGTTACATTCTTCCATGTTTTGATATCCAATCAATTCTACACTTCAAACACACATCAAAACCATTTCCACTCACCTAGGAATCTCTTTTTCTATTCAATTCATCTTTCAATTCTTATCATTCTTCAAAACCTTCATGAATATCTCCCAATATCATTCTAATATGGGTTACCACCCATATACAAACTAATTAATAAGATTTGTTAGGGCTTGTTCTAAACCCTAACCTAATTCCCTCTTTCATTTAAATCTGAATCTAACAACAAAGGAAGGATTCCCTAATTATCTTGTTCTCAGGGTTATACTAACTCTTAATTCCCCAAGAAATCTATTATGATGCAATTCTATCCAAAACCCTAGATTTAGACAAGATATTAACCATAATGCTTTTAAATTCCATGATCCATACAAATCCATACTCAAAGTAGTTTCCATACCTTGGCTTACTTGGATCTCGCTTCTCTTCTTCTTCCTCTTCTCTTCCTCTTCCTCCTCTCTTCTTCTCTCTTCACGATTTAATTCCTTCTTTTCCAAATGAGACCAATTTTGGCCTTTAAATCCAGATTTTCTGCACTGCTTCCATCTCAAACCCATTTTTGGGTTGGGTTGCTTTATTTGCTTAAGCCCCATAACTCTTCTATTTATGAATACACTTTCCTTTATTTTACTTTGGCCTCTAATTTTCTTAATCCATGACTTTTAAGTCCTCTTGGACAATTTACAATTTTATCTCTTAATTTGTAAATTTCCGGTCCCTTTCGTTTCATGTTTCCGTGACAAACTCACGAAATACCAAATTATGCTTACAACACTCCTAAACATGCCGAAAAACGATCAGTGGTATATTTCTCTCGGGTGTTACATGTTTGCCTAAAGCCACTTAGATATGGAAGGGATTAGCCCGATGATGGCCTCTCACAAGCTAAATATCATCCCCCCGGCCAGGCCAATCAGACAAAGGGTGAGGCATATTCACCCGGACCGCCATCAAATCATCCAGACAAAGGTCGAAAACTTAATGAAAGCAGACTTCATCAAGGAAGTGAAGTACCTCAAGTGGTTAGCCAAAATGGTGGTAGTCCCAAAGAAAGGAGGAAAGTGACGAGTATGCATGGATTACACTGACCTCAATGAAGCATGCCCAAAGGATAGCTTCCTTGCCGCTGCGATAGATCGATTGTTGACGCCATACCGAGCAATGTAATTTTTTCTGCTTCGACACCTTCTCTGGATATTATCAGATTCCCATGCACCTGCCCGACTCAAAGAAAATGACCTTCATCACCAAGACGAAACATCACTATATCGATGCCCTTTGGTCTAAAGAATGCTGGGGCGACTTACCAAAGGTCGGGTGGACTAAGATATTCGGATCACGTCATAGCAACACCATGGAAGCCTATATCGATGACATGCTAGTAAAATCCAAAGAATGCTTCGACCATGCCAAGCACCTACAAGAAGCCTTTGAGCTACTACAAAGGTATGGCATGAAACTCAACCCTTTGAAATGTGTGTTCGAAGTCAGTGCAAGCAAGTTCTTAAGCTTCATGGTGACCCAAAGAGGGATTGAGGCCAATCCCTTCAACTCAAAACAATAATGGACTTCCAGACTCCTACCTCCAAAAAGGGGGTTCAGCAACTGACCGGCCAGCTAGCAGCTCTTGGGTAGTTTATATCCCATTTCATCGACCGGTTAAAACCATTTTTCACTATCCTAAAGGGAGCCAAAGGAGCCAACTGGAATGAGGAGTGTGACTAAGCCCTCATGGCTATCAAACAATATCTTACCAAACCACCAATCCTAGCTAGCCTAGGGGCAGGAAATACACTATATCCTTTACCTAGTAGTGTCAAAAGTCTCAGTAAGTGCAGCTTTGTTTAAAGAAGACGAAAACCGAAAACAGAGATAGATATTCTTCATAAGAAGATCCCTGGCAGAGGCGGAAACTCGATATACCCATTTGGAACAAGTCAGACCGCCCTACGCGGTGGCGTGCCTAAGAAGCTCCCAGACTTTCAAGCACACCCTATCGTCAGTGTTGAAAAATCTCACAGACAAACACACACAAGCCCGACTCGAAACAGTGAGCGATGGCCCGGTCGGTATCGAGCTAAGTGAGTTCAGATTCAAGATAAACCTTGCTTTGGCATTAGCGTGGGTATCGCGTATCTAGCGTAACTACTCCCAACCAAATGTGGTCCAGGATAACAATGGTTGGTGGGTCCTTAATGTGGACGGAGCCTCTTGCTAAATGGGAGCCGCTCCGCTTTGCAACTAAAGCCCCAACTCGGGGAATGGTAGATGGTGTCATATGACTGGGATTTCCCGCATCTAATAATGAGACTAAGTATGAAGCAATCCTAGTCAGGATCAATCTCTCGCAATCAATATCATCAAAGAAACTCCTTATACGCAACGACTCTCAACTGGTAGTAGGACGGATAAACGGAGAATACGAAACGTGAGACCAACGTATAGCTAGGTATATGGGCCTGGTCAAGCAACAACTAGGGAGTTTTGCGGCTTGGAAGCTTGAGCATATCCCAAGGGACTCCAATGAAAGGGCAGATGCATTCTTAACAGTGGTCGCATCCATCCTAATAAAAGAAACTGTATTCTTCCTAATCTACTACCAGTCGGCATCGTTTATTACTTACGCATCGAGTGTTGGGGATAGATAAAACAGCACTTCTTCTCGCTAACTCTATATTACATTATTCGTTTTCAGGAGAACCGCCAAATAATGTAGTCAAAGCCCATTAGGGTCCAAAGTCCGTGCAAATGCAATTTTCTTTGGTGTAAACGGGTAGTTATACAAACGGCTCCTCGACGAGTCGTGATCGAAATGTCTCATCGCCGCCAGGACAATATATACGCCAGCAAAACTTCATGAGGTATATGGAAACCATCCGTGAGGCAGAATTTCATCATAGTGGCCCATACACAAGGGTATTATTGGCCAACCATGAGAGTAGATGCAACCACCTTTGTCAAAAAGTGTTATCGCTGCTAACGACAAGCTCCTATATCAAGGATGCCACGAAGACCTGGCCAATTAATAGCAAGCCCTCGCCCTTTCGGCTTCACTGGGAATTGATATAATCGACCACTACCACCGCCCCAACTTAAAAAGTCGTTGTCGTTAAATATCAACTACTTTAGCAAATTGATAGAAGCTAAAGCCTTCGCCTTCATCAAAGACAAGTACATCACCCAATTTGTGTGGAAGAATATTGGTCTGGTTTGGTCAATACCTCGCTTGATCATAACCGATAATGGACTGCTAGCTTGACAAAGAAAGCATACAAAACTTTTACCATGAGCTGAAAAATCATAACCAGACTAACCTTACGGCATCTACATAGCAAATGGCCACAAAGCATCCAACAAAACTCTCTTAACGGCTTTGAAAAAGCATCCACATTCGGCTAGGGGAAAATGGGTCGAGCTACCGGGAGTCCTTTGCGCCTATAGAACAATTAGTCGGAGGCTGACTGAAGACTTTTTACCCTCACCTATGGTATGGAGGCCATTATTCCTATAGAAATCGGGATGCCTACGCTTCAAACAGAGGTTCCTGGAACGGCTAATGCTAAAGCCATCTCCAAGGACCTAGATATGGTAGGCAAGCTCCGGGAAGCGGCCGTTATATGTATAGTATATTATTAACAAAGGATGGAAAACTTGTACAATAGGCATATAAAGCCACATACATTCCGGGTTGGAGACCTAGTCCTGAGAAGGGTCTTTGAAAACACAACTGACCCTGCGGTCTGCAAACTTCAACAAAATTGGGAAGGACCATACATAGTTGTCCGAGTGGGCCCAACTAGGTCATATGCATTAAATAAACTAGACGAGACACCAGTACTAAGAATAGGGAATGTTATACACCTTAAAAGGTATTATCGTGAAAGTTTTCTTTATAAGTTATCAATAAAATTTTTAAAGTATTTTTCTTCCACCTTTGAAATATTACCAAATAAGTATTCTTTAAATGTATTATTTCCTCCAATTTTTGGAATAAACTCCATTTCAAAAGACTCGCACTTATGGTTTGGCACATTCGCGGCACTTTCAAAAGACCTGACTTATGGCTTCAAGCTCACGGCACTTTCAAAAGACCAAACTTAGTACTTAAGCCCGCTGGGTATATCTTCAAAAGACCAGACTTATGGCTCTAAGTCTGATGGCCCTTCCAAAAGACCATAATTATGACTCTAATCTTTCAAAAGACTAGACTTGTGGCTCTAAGCCTGTTAGAACTTTCAAAAGACTAGACTTGTGGCTCTAAACCTGGTGGCACTTCCAAAAGACCAGACCTGTGGCTCTAAGCCTGCTGGTACTTTCAAAAGACCAGACTTAGGGTTCTAAGTCTGTTGGCACTTTCAAAAGACCAGACTTGTGGCTCTAAGCTTGCTGGCTCAATCGTATCTCTACCAACTCCTAGCCTTGAGAAGAATTAACTATTCTAGTCGATGTTCATGAAAAGGATGAGAAATAATAAAGGTTCATTACATAAGAGTACCAGAAGTCATATTTCATTAAAATACACCAATTGGCGTCTATGATTACAAAATATGTCCTCAGGATACGACAGTAGCCCCTTACGTAAATTTCAAAAATATGGTGAGAGAGGAAAGGAGAGCAGACCGCCTAATCCCCAACTGAGGCATTCCCTAAGTCTCGGGCCGACTAGATTGGGGATCCACCCCGCTGTTGTCACCTTTAGTTATCATAGGACCGGGGGCACCTCAGTTCACAAAGAACACCAGAGGAAGCTGGTCGACTGAGTCAAGCATACCATCCGAACCTCTGTCAATCTCCACGGATGTTGTGTTTGAATGCACAACACATCCGTAGCTACAGGTGAAGATCACTTCCGTGGCTCAGTCTTCCTCCATGGCATCCTTGTCCTTGCTTGCCTAAGAGTGGAGGAAAGACACTTCATACTTAGCCGCCCCGAGTTCGAGCAAGAGCGACGTCCGCTTAACCTCCAGGCAAGAAGTCTCAGCCTCCGTCTTATGCCTGGCTTCCTTCGCAACCGCCAAGGCTTCCTGGACCTTGGCCAGGCCACCCTCCACCCTTGCCTTCGGCTTCACTACGCAATCTACTACCAAGCAACTTGGTTTTCCTCTTTAAATTTCGCCTTCCTCCTCCGTCTCAGAGCCCTCTCTATTCTTCTCTTAGCCTTTCGGTCCTAATACTGATTCTTAGCCCCGGCTCTGCGAGGGCGCCATCTAAGGAATTGTGGCTCAAGACGGCAGACCAAAGATAGAGTTACAAATACCAACATCGTTCGACCGGAGATGGAGTTCCCTATGTTGGCGCACCATGTTCCGAATGACGATGACAGCCTGCAAAAAATGACACATTAGAACAAAATGACGCCACAAGAATTCACCTCCAAACAAAAAAGAGAGAGGGGAATGAGAAGAGGTTAGAACATACCAACTCCGTAGTGGCGGCAATGTGCTTTTGTCGACCATGCAACAATCGTTTTATCCTCGAGACTAAGCCTTTAAAACCTCAGCACCAAGTGGAGACCGTGGAATCAGTTTTGAAGGAAATCGTGGAATTCACAAGATTCGTTGTTTTCCAACTTTATTATATTCTCCTTTCTTATCGATTTAATTTATTTTTGGTTTTCGAATAACCATTATTTTGGCAAAGATTACGCCTATGTTGTTTGGAATGTCCAAACATTTGATTTATGTGTTCCCGGGTTTTTACAACAAGGAGACAATTTTTCTAACAAGTAGGAGTTTCCACATGTTGGTTCATAAGTGTGTCGCCGGGTGTGGGTATCTCTCCTGAAGTGTCCGATAGCTACTCTTCACGGTGTAGTGCTTTTTATCATCATGTAGCCAATACCACATATCCTCAATTCTCCTGAAGCTCAGAGGCATTGTGAGAATAAGCTCGCCATCCCTGCTGTTGAAGAGGTCCCGAATCAGGTCTTGATCTCACTGGAGTTGCTCCGGGATCATCAAATCATTGACCTTGGCCTTCTCAAATTCTTCACCCAAACGTGTGCTAATGAGTCCTGACTCGGTATCCGGCAGCCATGGTTCTTGTGTAACCAAGGTTCTGGTCCCATCTCCTACACGAACACGATTGTGCTTGCATATGAGATCTTTGGTTGCCTATATGCTTCTCCCCACATACTGGGTGTTGCTTCCCAGGTTTGCACTTTGGAAAGAGGCTAATGGGTAGTATCTAGCCTGGAAAACTCTTGCAACTGGTGATGTAGGCTCAGTTAACAGTTTCCATCCTTGTTTACTTAGCATGGCCAAGTATAACTCATACGACTTTTTGAAGCCTAACCCTCCCACGAATTTTGGCTTGCACAAGTGCTCCCATTTCATCCAATTGATCCCCTTTTTATTACCCCCATGATTCCCCCACCAAAAGGAATTCAACATCACCTCAATGTCCTTACAAACCCCTTTAGGTAATAAGAAAACCTGCATGGCGTAGGTTGGCATGGCCTGGAACAATTTTGAGGAGTACCTCTTTGCCCGCCCGAGAGAAAGCCTTATTACTCCAATGTTGCAACTTGCTCTATACCCGGTCTTTGATGAAGTCGAAGGCCTGTTTTCTCCTGTTGGCGTATGAGGGTAGACTCAAGTAATGCCTCGTGATCCACCGTATCCTACACCCTGACTCCATACAAACTGTTGTCTTCCCTACAATCAACATTCCTGCTAAAGGAGATAGACGACTTTCCAAAGTTGATTCTCTGTCCAGAAGCTTGGTCGTAGTCTTACAAAGTTTGCTTGATTGTTTGGGCTTCCAACTCTATGGCTCGAAAGTATAGGAAGAAATCGTCAGCAAAAAATAAATGGGAAATATGAGGGGCATACTGAGCAATTTTACAGCCATGGATTTGTCCTGCATTCTCCACGCTCGGAGGAGGCGCCTACGATTCGCACATAGGATGAAAAGATACGGGACAAAGCGGGTCACCTTGTCGGAGTCCTCTTTGCGGAATGATCGGACCCAATTCATTCCCGTCATGCAGGATACTATACCGGACGAAAGAGATGCAAGCCATTACTAATTTTATCTAGTGAGTAGCAAACCCCATTCACCGCATTATATTTTCTAAGAAGCTCCATTCCACTCTATCATATGCTTTGGCCATATCTACCTTCATTGTTGCGTATCCCTCAATTCATTCCCTTGAGATTTCCTATTCAAGAAGTGCAACACCTCATACGAAATCAGGAAATTATCGGTGATTTCTCTTCCTGGAATGAAAACACTTTGGGACTGGGAAATTACCAACGGTAAGACATTCTTAAGTCGATTCGCCACTGCCTTGGCTATTTTATGGCAGACATTATAAGATCGTTTTAAAAACCTGACGGACGACGGCCCAATCGGTTAGACAATGAACTGGTAACGAAACCAACTCGCTTGAAATGCTAAAACCCATTTTTCGAATTTAGGCTAACTGGTCGACAGACATTAACCGATCAAATTCATTTATAATTATTTTTATTTTCTGATAATATATTAATTATCTAATGTCATCGTTAAACTACGCTCACCATTAATTCAAACCAATGAATTGCGAATTAAGTAATTTTTTCAATTCAGTCTCGATTCGATTTTTTAAAACATTTAATCAGATAGAGATAGCCCATCATAATTTCCACGTGCTGCTTCTTTGGAATCAGTACAATGTGGGTGTCGTTTAGTCCCTACGGGAACTCACATGCAGATATGAAGGACAAGCATGCAGTGCTAACATCTTTGCCAACAATATCCCAATACCTTTGGTAGAATGCGGGGTTCATTCCATCCTGGCTTGGGGACTTGTCGGGGTGCATTGCAAATACTGCATCATGGATCTCTGTCTCAGTAAAGGGAGCTAGTGAGACTTCATTTTCAGTGGCGGCATTGTTTATCGATCGCTCTGAGACATTCCATACTTGGTCCAGCCTCTGAAGCGAAAAGTTTGTTGAAATATTCAACCATGAGGTTAGGTAAGCCAATATGCATATCTCTATGTGCCATCCCCATCCTTGAGCCTAACCACTCTATTTCTTCTTTGTCGTGTCGATGAACGAATTTTGTATTGGTGTCACCTTCTGGTAACCAGTGCTGCATAGCAAGCTGCCTCTAATATGTTTATTTTTGGTGCATTAGCTGAGTGTACCCGTGCTTAGCTCTCCCGAACTCCTCGATGCTTTGTTCATCCTTCTTACCGCGGAATTGGCCCATTTGATGTTTACATTCAACCAATTTTTTTCAGCCTCAATCATCCTTTCCTCCCCATGTTGCCAAGGCTGACCCGCAAGCCTGAATCTTGTTCTAGACCGGTTCCATCCATGTATCCTCCCAACAGCTCTTGATCACTTCTCCACACTTCAGATCTCGCAACCATAATTTTTCAAAACGGAATCTTTTCCTATACCTTTGGCGATGTTGGACCTTAGGATCTAGGCATAGAGGGAGATGATCATATTCGGATGCTTCAAGGCAGTACACCACACTTATGGAGAATTTGGCTATCCAATCCTATGATGCCATGGCCCTGTCAAGTCACTCCTTAGTCCATCCCGGGGTACCCCTTGATTTTTCCCAGGTGAAAGGATAGCTTGCCATGCATAGATCTTGTAACCCACTGTCCACTATTGAAGCTCGAAAGCCTACAATAATCCAATTTGGGTAGTCGAGCCTACCTTTTTTTCTCATGTTGCACCAAGAGATCATTGAAGTCTCCTATACAGCACCACCGTAGTTGTGATATCTTGGAGAGGTCCTCAGCATATCCCACGACTCCCTTCTACGCTGTCTTTCTGGGCAGCCATAAAACCCCGTCAGTCTCCAGTGCCCCATGTCCTCCAAATCAATCTCCAAGTCTATAAAGTGTCTGGATGATCCTACCACGACCACCCAATGTTGTTTCTTCCAGAGCATGGCCAAACCTCCACTATGACCCAAGTTATCTATCACAAAACACCCTTCGTAACATGTTTTTTGTCGGATGATCTCCATCTTTGCTCTATCAATTAAAGTTTCCATCAAAAAATAAATTGTGGCTGCTTAGACTGGATAATACAAGAAGGACTTGAACTGTCCATGGGTTGCCAAGCCCGCGGCAGTTCCAGCTTATGCACGTCATTTGTCCTGGTGGGCCTAGGATCCAGCGCCCACCTCTATCCCGTTTTTTGACAATTCCTCATTGATCATGGGTTGCTCTGAGTTTGGCCCTACATCCGTTTTCTAGAGGCCATAACTATCATCAACCCTTCATCTTTTCTAGTCCAGCACTACCAGCCCTTCTTCAGCGTTTTCCGGATCCATATTACTCTCACTATTTTGCATGTCATCCACATCGATAATATTCTTTCCCTTGCCGCTGCCCGCGTTCTCAGACCCTTTATTGCAGCACTGGTCCATCTTTCCATGGTTGCCTTCCCGAATAATAGGAGTTTCCATGCTCATTGCCATCACCTTCATGTCACTAGAACTATCGAACCAGTTGTCCCATCTCTCAGTGCCAAACGGAACCATTTATCTCAAATGCTTGATTGTTGCCGTAATGTCGTCTCGTAGAAGCTTTCATCCACATGTCATACGGTTCTGGAATATCGTTGCCTTGTCTCTTGTAAAGTTTGGGACATTTATGGTCTGTGTGCCCTAGGCAGCCACAAATAAAACAGAACTCCGAGAGTCGTTCGTATCGAAAGTCCACCCACATCCAATCTTCACCTGGTTTTTTTACCCACATTCGTCTCTTCAAGGGCTTGTGGACGTCTATGTTCACGCGTACCTCAGGAAGTTACTGCTGTCCCTTTGAAGTTGCTACACTGATTCTAGAAAATATCCCACATAATCTCTGATGTCTTTGACTATCTTGCTTGAATGGAACCCAATCGGTAGGTTGTATATTTGAACCTAGAAGGCGACTTATTTAATTGGACCTTATCAACCTATTCGGTGGCCCGCCAAGTGCCAATCCTCTCAAAACTAACATGTTGATTGAACGTCCAAGGTCCGCTGTTGATCACTGCGTTTACGTCGACTTCGTGGAAGAATTGAAACAGGTAGCGTCTCGCTCCCAACTCTGTGATTGTGATACCTTTCCCAAGTTCCCATAGGGATGCAAGTGTGTTTTTCTTATAATATGAAGCTTAATGATTAACAAGGAAACGCCCGACCAAGTAGAAACGTATGTCCGTTCTTTTTCCAGCAATCCGTTGTAATTCCTCAGGCTCTAGTTCCATACCTCCCTCATCCTCCTTCTCTAGATGAAGCTTCTCCCACGCCTCTTCCAATTCTTGGACTGCCGCGCCACTCCTCATAATCACCCCGCTAACCGAAGACATCCTTGGGGAGAAACCCTGCTAGGAAGCAAGCAGAAGCCCTAACTCTCACCGTGGAGACAAGATGCATTTTTTTTATGGAAAAAGTGAAAAAAAAAAAAAAAATTTAAATTAATCTTAGTATTTCTATTCAAAATATTTTTATTTATAAAAGAATAATATTTAAACTGCCTTTTTTTAAAGTATAAATATTTTTTTATATCTTTATTTTTTTTTTAAAATATTAAACAACTTTTTTTTACTTTCTATGTTTTAAAGAGTCACATCTCACTAATGGAGAAGTTTGGCATTATAAATGTATGAATCCGTCTTATTTAGAAGATGTGCTTTTCCCTTGAACTCAAAGGGACAATACTTGAATGTGGCTTTTTTTACATAAATACTTTCTATAATTACTGTGAAAAACATGTACTCATAATATGTACAAGATAGAATGGTCCTAATAGATAATCTTGGAATTTTTTCTGATATTTGATTCATTTATAGTATTGATGCACAAAGGTTGTTTTTTTTTTTTACTTTTATCCCCTTTTTATATTACGGTATAGTACTTTGTTTTTTTATAAGGATTCGATCTTGGTTGGATTTTTTCATCCGTTTGAATGAAATTAGAGGCCAAGGAAGCGCTTATTTCAAATTCTTGAAATGGATGTTTTTAAATCCTTGAAAACATTTAATTATTGGTTTTAATCCTCCTTCATTAGTCAAAACCCAAATATCATTTTAAGTCATTGCCTATTTGAGGTCTATATAAAGAGAATTAAAATATATTCTCACATTATGTTTGTGATAGAGATACGAACATATATTCTTATATTTTGTTTGTAATAGAGGTAAGCATCATTCTTCAATTCACCAGGAGTGATTGATAAGCAAAGTGTTGTTGTCATCACACATAGATCGTTTCATCATGGGAAGCAAATACTAAAAAGATTTCTCAAGGCATTGCTAGAGAATGCGAATCATGAAGCCGATATCATGACCGTAGTACACTCCATTTTTTTTCCTCTTTTCATCTATAGTGTTTTGGTTTTCTTGTAATCTTTTTCTTTCATTTTCTTCATTTTCATTTCAGTGTGTTCACATTGTGTAATAGTATTAAAACATATTTGAAAGGGGAGATAGGAAAAAAGGAGGCGGGGAAAAAAAAAAAGGAAAAGAATTAACCAGTTGGGTGGTTCACCGGAAAAAAAGGCGTTGGAAATTTTTTTTGGGAACAGAAAACAAAAAGGAAAAATCAGTAGTTCTCGTTTTGGGAAAAAAAAAAGGTTCGGTCCTCAAAACAAAAAATCTAGTTTTGATTTTGAAATATTTGTTTTTGCTTTTCCTTTTTGGTTCAAAGTTTTCCAGAAAAACAGTTCATCGAAAAAAAACTAATTGGTTTTTTTTTTTTCTATTGGTAGATCAAAACGAAAAATTGCTTTCATTTCAAAAAAAGACGCTAAAAACAGTTTTTTTGCAATGTTTAAAACCGATCGATAATCGAACCGAAAAGCCCACGGCTCACGGCTTCACGGCTTGACCGACGGTTGAACCGCGGGCCGAACCGGTGACGAATAAATTGTTGGATTTTAGGTTGTCAGGCTCAAAATGGGTCCATGACCCATGATCCATGACCCAACTTGTTTTTTGAATTTAAGTGGCAGTTAAATGGAAGTTAACTAGCAGTTAATAAAAAAAAAAAAGTAAATAAATATACAAAATCTCTCTCATCTTCTCTAAGAGAATAAACCGCACTCTAATTCTACCGTAAAGTTGTTAACTTTAGATCGCGGAAATGAGTGGCATTCATTTATGTAATGGTCACTATTTGATCCAGTGAAGCAAACAAGATCTCTATATTCCGCTATAATTCTTTCTCTGGTATGTATCCATTATCTCTATAATTTAATTCATCATTGGTATCAGAGCCATTTCCTGTTTGCTTTCTGGTATTAATTTAAATGTCATATTTGCACTGAAGAAATCATAGTCATAATAATAAGATTCAACAGGAACAGAAAGTCTATAAAAAGGCATTAAAAGAACAACAGACATTAAAAATAAAAAAATGAATTTGACATAATCTTGGAAAGTCTATCAACAAACATTAAAAGACCAAGATATTTTCTTCATCTATTTGTTTTTCATTCATATTTTCTCTTAAAGTGACCTTTTTTGTTTCGGGTTTGTTTTTTTTTTTTTTTGTGTACTTGACTTGGGTCTGCAAATTACAAAGTTATGTATAGTACCATGGAAAACAGGACTATTTCCATCGCTTTCCTTCAAGCCAAACAAAAAAAAAACTGGTTTTTCTGGGTAGCAAACCGGTTTTACTAGAGTGGGCTACAGAAGACAACACAATTTGTTCACATGCTTCTACCGCGAGACCACTTTACATCAAGAGCAAACCACTGACGGGCCGGCCACTTTATTAATATTAAAGAAACCATACGAACGCCGACCTCGCGCCTTATGTGAACCGGGCTGGGTTTCGCCTTAATAATATTAAGCAAAAACATGAGCCGGACCTTAAAAAAACATATCGGATTCCACTGCTCGTGACCGTGACCATCACATGTGTTATTAAAGATTTACCAATGCTCTGGAAAAGGAGAATTTGTTACTCCTTTTACATTGGTTTCTTTTATAGAAATTTATGGCTGGATATATGTCGACTACAACTGATTTTTGTTTAAGAATATGGGAATTAAATTTCCTATATATTAAATTTATTGTCATTGTGATTATTTGTATGTGTATAGTTTTACATACAAAATTAATTAAATGATAATCTTATTGTTTAACGTTTAAAGTTTCGTAATAATGTTCAAAGTGATCAATATACTTTAATTAATTAGGAATAGCCACAAAAGATCCTTAATTAGTTAAAATTATATATTAAGTTTTAAGATCACATTTGATTACATTAATTGTTATTTTATCAAAATAAGTGATAAAATAATATACTAATAATTGTTTAAATTAAAAATTATATGATTTACAATTGGTTAGTTGGACATTATTTTTGTGCATTCCTTCTTTGTGCAATTATTATTTTGGGTGAATTAATTGAGTTTTTTTCAGATATGTACGTAAAATAATGGCTGGGACTCATACGCACACTCTCGAGTCATACTGCACTTATGCGCAAAGATTAGAAGTCATTAAAGAACTCGAAGAGCTCAAAATTCCAAACCTAATCCAAAGGCTTTTAAGGAAGACTTTGTACATCTTGTGAATTATATAATCAAGCTTCATGAAAGTTCAATAATTGATTTAAGGTGAGGAATTAAATATGAGTTTGAATTGATGAAATCATGTTTCTGGTAAACGCTTTACCAATGACAATAAAAATATTCTAGATTTCTTATTAGATAAGAAAATTAAGGGAAACAAATAAAGATGAATCCTTTGTTGTTCAAGTTTGTATTGGTCTACTTGAAAAGTCTAAATGTGAAAAGGGAACTTAGGATTCGAGAAATTACTACCTTAAAAATTCCTCATAATCTACCTGGTAAAAAGAATAAGCCCAAGATTAAGTTTCCTAGAGAGCTAAATAATCCAGGCTTATATGTCCTAACCTTAGGTGCCATAGGTACGTGTCATCATTATCAAGAATCTTTTGCTTCTTAGGCTTAGGATGTTCTACTCTAAATAGTTCATGTTATGAGCCGCTCGATTATTTTGGCCTTAAATGCCCATTTTCATTATTTCAGACGACAAATGTTTAAACCATTTCTGGAAATAACAATCTGATTATTATCAAATGAAACAGTAACCGTTACTGGGGAACATAACAAAGAGACTACAGATCCTATACAAGATGTCATTGCACCTCGACGTAGCCGGGAGGGGTTTCTTTAACAACCACCCGCTACACAGGCCTATGGGACAAATGTTGTTGTAACCGATACTAGTGATGACGATCCATTGTCATACAAGCATGCTAATGATGATCTTGATATGACAAATGGCTAATATTATGAACAAGAAATGGAATCTATGTATTCCACTTCCTGTCTGAACTCAGATCTTCCTGAGTCGGCCAGCCCATTGCAAATGGATCTATAAGAAAAAGAGAGGTGTGGATGGGAAAGTGGAGACTTTCAGCACGGCGAGCCAAAGGCTATACACAAAAGGAGGGAGTCTATGAAGAGATTTTCTCCTTAGTAGCTATGCTTAAATCCATTCGCAGATCCTTCTTCCATTGCCGCTTTGATTATGAGATATGGCAATGGACGCCATGACACCCTTTTTGAATGGTTATCTTGATGAAAGCATTTATATGGATGCAACTGCAGGGTTTCATAGTCAAGGCCAAGAGCAAAGTCTACAAGCCGCGAGGTCCATTTATGGGCTTAAGCAAGCTTCAAGGTCTTGGAACCTAAGTTTTGATGAGATTCCATCAAAACCTTCTGGCTGGCGCAAAATGTTGATGAACCTTGTGTCTACAAGTACATCAAGGAAACCAAAGTAGTCTTTTAAAGGTCAGACGAGATGATATCCACTATTGGGAATGATATAGGATTATTGTCTCGAATGAAAAGAAATGGCTAGTCAAAAGTTTCAAATGAAAGATCTGGGACAAGCGAAGTTATACTGGGATCCAAATCATAAGGGATCGCAAGAATGACTCGCACTGCCTCAAGCATCTTATATTGATAAGGCGTCAGGCTAGATTTTCGATGCAGAATTCCAAGAAGGGTCAACCACCGACCATAATGAATTATCCTCTCTAAGGAGCAAAGGTCCTACGACACCTCAGAAGAAGAGGACATGAGACGGTTCCTACGCCAAGAAGTGGGCGCCTCATGTATGCCATGTCAGGTACAATACCGCATATCCGCTTACGCGACAGAATTGTCAGCCGCTACCAATCCAACCCCGGGTCAGCGCACCAGATCGCTGGGTAAAGCACATTCTCAAGTACCTTAAGAGAACGAAACTATATGTTGGATTTATTCAGCGACCAATCCCATAGGATATAATCGACTTCGACTTCATGTCGACAAGGACAAATGAAAAGTCGACGCCCGGGTCAAGATTCACTGTGGTGGAGTCGTGGTATGGAGAAGTGTCAAACAATCCAGCATCACAGATTCCACCATGGAAGCTGAATATATAGCAGTCAGGAAGCAAATAAAGAAGCGGTCCGCCTGCCAGTTCATTACAGATCTGGAAGTTGTTCCAAATATGGATAAACCCATAATACTTTACTATGACAACAGTGGAGCTGTGGCAAACTCCAAAGAACCAAGGAGTCACAAGATAATTAATTGGCTTAGTGATAGTCTCACATTAGGGATTTAGAGGATGATTGGAAACATGTGACCTTTTGATTCTAAAACCTATATGTGAGTTATTTCTAATGCAATTAATTAGAGAACAGGTAGATATATGTGTATGGATGAAACATTAATACTGCGGTAATTTATGTCTTACCATAGAACTCGTGGTTTCTAAGAACATTAACGCTCTTCAGATCCAAAACATTATCGCTGAAATTTTTTAACAGTGAAAAGCTAAATGGTGGTGATAATTATGAGATTTGGAGCATGAAGATTCAATATGTGCTAGAAGAGCAAGAAGCTCTTAAGGTACTCAATATTGTACTGGATGAGCCTGAGGCAGGGAATACGACCCAACATAAAAGGGACCGGGAGGTTTATGAAGCCTGGAAGCTAAAGAATTCTCTAGCTCGCATAACGTCAAGCCAACAAGATGGAAAATGATATCATGCGAACTCGTGGTTATGACTTGGCAATGGTATGGTTCGCTTTAAAGAATAAGCTTTGGTGCTACATCAAGAATCAAACTCATATCACTCACGATCAAATTCCGACACCTACAAAAAGAAATCAGATCATTCAATGAAAAGATTACGTGAGATGTCAAATATGATTTGTGAGCGAAGGACACTAGTCATGTGTTGACCGACGAGCAACAAGTCCAATAGAATTCGCCCGTCACTTCGAGCATATGAAGATGATGACCCACAATGAAAATATTCAACACTAGATGATGGTGCGCCATCTGAAAGCTAGAAAAAGAAAGAATTGAATCTTCCAAACTTAATACAAACTGTATATATCAATCTAGCTCAAGAAAAGCTATGGGCTTAAAGCGCGCAAGACAAGGTGGGTTCCAAGACAAAAACAAGAAGAAAGCCTTATTTCAGCAAGAAACATGGTAATGACCAACACGAAAGGAAAACGCTCTTTCAAGAAGAAAACATAGCCAAGATCATGCTTCAATTGTAATACCAAAGGGCATTTTGCACGATTGCCCCGAACCTAAGAATGGAAGGTATTCACTATACTAAAGTTAGGTGAACTTTATGTAGCTAGTTCTCGTTTCTAACAAATACATATCCTTTGTGGATCAGAGACTGTGGCAACACCATGTAGCGAAGGATAGAGAGACCTTCGCGGGAATTTCTAGCGAATACCACATGGAGCAAAATGGATCTATAAAACAATGCAAGAGTTGCGCTCATGAATAGGCACATGCAAGTTAGTCTTTTGCGAGGTGGCCGAACTTTACTTATCGTATATGTTCTCTATGTTCCGCAGATTTGGCCGAAATTTAATTTCTTGTTTGGGTTTTGTTAAAACTAGGTTTTAATATGTATCTTGCTAAGAACAATATTGAATTGCTCCTAGGAACTACTTCATTATGGATCCGCTATGTATTGAATGATTTTATTGTCATGGATATCGATTATTATGAATGTAATTTGAGTTATTCTATATAACGCCTTCACATAATTCGAGATTGATGTGAATTTACGGCATGCTCATTCGCCATATTGGTCAAAATCGAATAGATAGGCTAGTTAAACAAGCGCTACCGCCTAATTATGACAGCAGATCCGTTTACTGTGAGCACCGCCCCGGCTGGTAAAAGTACTTAAAACCATTCGCAAAGGAACCGGGAGCGTACTTCCTTTGCAATTGGTCCATTCCAACATATGTGGTCCAATGAATGTGAGAGCAAGGTACGGGCTTATTATTTCTCATCACATTTGCTGCATGATTATACTCGCTTCGTATCATTTATTTGATAAATCATAAATCAAAGGCAGTACAGTTGCTTCCAAAGCTTATACGAGCTTAGTCGAGAATCAGTTAGATAGAAAAATAAAAAGCATTAAGAACCGATCGAGGTCGAATATTTGTCTGATCAGTTTAGACAACTATGTGATGAAAAAGGAATTCAACATCAGTTGACTATTCCAAGAACTCCACAACAAAATGGTGTTGCAAAAAGAAGAAATAGAACGCTCCTTGAAATGGTTAGGTCTATGATGGCACAGGCAAATTTGTCAATCACTTTTTGGGGTGATGCACTATTAACTGCCACATTTATCCTTAACCTGTGCCTAGGGCAAGTCGGGCTCACTACTCCATATGAGTTATGGACAAAAAGAAAACCTGACCTAAGTGTTTTAAGACCTTTGGGGATGCGGCTTATACTCTAATACCTCGCCCACATGGTAAACTAGGTGCACGGGAAAGAAATGTATCTTTTATAAGATACTCAACATTCTAAAGGGTATGTGTTTATAGGTGAACACAAAGGGAATCTCTGCGTAATTTGAATCACGAGATGTCACATTCTTAGAGAATGATTTTTCTCAACAAGGTGATATCAATAAAGACCTATCTTTCTACGAGACCATGGATTTTGGTGATCAAGACTCACTTCATTCGAAAGTGGGAGCATTTAGGAAATATGTTTCAACTCCAAGTGCGAATGATAATGATCTTGATCAAAATAGAAGTAATCCAAATAGGAGTACTTCAAACACTTAATGATCCGGTCCAAGGGAGCAATTTGAGGATAATAGCGAATCTGTTTTCCAGAACCTAAATTGCGACGAGTGGTAGACAAGCATTCCCGCCGCCGTTTGGACATCGAGGGTGGTGAAGCCTTGTACCATTACACAAGATAAAGATGAGCCAAGGAATGTCACAGAGGCTCTCTCGCCCCGATATGAAAACCGACAAAAGCAATGGAGGAAGAATGGAGTCTATGAGATCAAATCAAGTTCGGGGAACTTGTTGATCTTCCAATGACGCAAGGCCATCGTGGAACACAACGCAGCGTCAAACGGCGGCGCCGGTAACGATTAGAACGCGCGCACGTCGAAGCGGAACCGATTGAGAGCGGTCTTCCGCCGGAGATCCCCACCGCCAACATTAGCGTTCGATGCAAGATCTGATCACCAACCCGACGAAGAACATCAACGATTTGGGAAGACGAACTACGCCGAATCCGGAAGCTGTTAACGGTCGCGAGCGAGCGTTCCGTAGACTTCGGGGCGTCCGCCGAAGACTTCGCGAGCATCGGTATCACTTCATTATCTATGAGCGAAATGTTTCTTATGATCATTATTCACAGCAAATAACCGTTTTTTACGTTGCATCGTCATTATACGACGATGTCATAACGCACAGCAAGAGATGCAAAATTAAAATGTTGTTATCATCCATCCTCAGACAAAGATACGGGCAGCGTCTGATACCTGAGCAAGATCCCAAGACCAAGAATCATTGCCCATCGGCGAGTTTACATCAATAAGATCCTCGGGATTCCAAATGCAAAGATTCCAAACCCATCGACATCTTATCGCTTAAAGGTGAAGGTCTTAGTTTAAGAATGTGCCCTAAACCCACAAGAAGAAGAGTATATGAGGAAAGTTCCCTATACAAGTGCGCTGAAGTCCGATATGCCATGATGTACAAGACCCGAGACGGTTTTGGTTGCCATATGGTGTCGAGAATACCAACCAGACTGCGACATTGAAAGCGCTGAAAAGGATACTAAGGTACCTAAAAGGAACTGCTACTTATTCATCAGGTTACGGCGAAATGATCTGCAATTGAAAGGCTACACTGATGCTGATCGGGAGGAGAGATCGATGAGAGAAAAAGCTCCACTGGGGTACATCTTCTTACTCAACAATGGTGCCATATCATGGAGTAGTAAGAAGCAATCTCAGATAGCTCATTCACAATGGTGCCTGAATTTCAGAGCTTTTTCACAGAAGATAAGAAGCATTGTGGCTCAAAAGCTTTTTAATCACTGGTGTAAATGCTAAAAGTGTTTATTCTACTTAGTGTACTGTGGATAGTCATGTTAGTCAGCATACAAAGGAATTTAAGTATCATAGCAAACCAAACACATAGATATAAAGTATAACTTTGTAAAATATGGTTGCACACAAGAAGGTGAACATGAAGTATACTACGCGTGAAATGGTTGCATCCCTTTGATAAAAACCGATTCTCGAGATATATTTATAAAGCATGTGAAATCAAGGATTGCGAATATGATATACTTATTTAGAATGCTTCCCAACAATGTCTATTATTACTGTTCAAATAAATATGTTTGTTACAAGCCTACACATATGTGTGAGTGTTTGTTTTTGGTAATACACTCGATTTATTGAAAAGTATGTTCGACAGATAAAGAGATTAGCCCTCTCACACTGCACGCTCTCATTAATTTTTAGTAGTTGATGAGAGATTTAGACAATGTTAAGCTTTATTATCTAAGTGATAATCGAGACTGCTTAAAATATGAATGTCGCCTTGTTGACGAACAAGATGACATTTTATTAAAGATTGTATGAATTAATAAAAAAAAATTTCACTTTATCCTGCCTTATGTTGCCGATTCGAGTTCTAATGAACATGAAAGAAGAGACAAGAGAACTCAAGGACATTAAGAATGTTTGAACCGTTATCCGTACGGGCATTAATACATTACATAAAGACATACACTCCATGGGAAAGGAGAAAATACCATAACACGTGTTTCATACCATGTGTGAAAATAATGACCAATATAGGTACTCAAAGCTCAGATCTCAACTTTGATGTGTGAGACCTTTAAAGAAAAAAGAGCCTTATATTTATACCCTTATGACTCTATTCTAATTCTTAAGACTTAATTTAATACTTGCTATTTTAGAATGTTACCAAAGGACTATGAGAGATTCAGTCTAATTGGGCACTACTGGAAAAGCAAATTAAATTAAAGTTAAGAGATTTGAGAAAAGAGAAAGATCATTAAACGTATCACATTTTGTTGTATTTGTTTATACCAATTATAGAGTGTCTATAATTGTGAATGCAATATATGATATATAAGATCGAGATCATTGAGATTTGATTGTGATAAAATGATCTGGGTACCGTATACTTAAGTCTACTCATGATCTTTTGTTTGTCGGGAGAAGCCATATATTCCTACCAGATGTATCAGAAAGAGCTCTCTAAGTATGTTTGGTCACACGATTTATTTTCTTGTATGAATTGGTAGAAAGGCTAAGTGAGATGATGTCTTTATAAGATATTGAGAGAGAGCATGGATCCCATTTCGTGCGAGTGGGAGATGTTGGATTTTAGGGTTGGGTCACCCAAAATGGGTCCATGACCCATGATCCATGACCCAACTTGTTTTTTGAATTTAAGTGGCAGTTAAATGGAAGTTAACTAGCAGTTAATAAAAAAAAAAAAGTAAATAAATATACAAAATCTCTCTCATCTTCTCTAAGAGAAAAAACTGCACTCTCTAATCTCTACCAGAAAAGAAGAAGAACTTTAGATTGTGGAAATGAGTGGCATTCATTTATGTAATGGTCACTATTTGATCCAGTGAAGCAAACAAGATCTCCATATTCCGCTATAATTCTTTCTCTGGTATGTATCCATTATCTCTATAATTTAATTCATCATAAATATATTATTTATATATTATTAAAATTAATAATATATATATATATATATATATGCAAATAAATTAAAATCATATAATATTTATCTTGATACTTTTTTGAAATATTTATCTTAATACTTGATATTATTAAATATAAGTGTAATTATAATAATATTTTAAATTTTATAAAATGAAATAATTTTAATGTTTAAAACTTAATATATCCAAAAGAATTAAAATTAATTATTTTATTTCATCCATTATATATATATATATATATATGGTATATATATATATATATATATATATATATATATATATATGCTTATTTTGCAATTAATATAACAAGTTGAGGGAATGATATATAATATTTTCAATTTATCTAACATTAAATATTGTTGCCTAGTAATCCTCCATGTTTTCCCGAGTTCAAAACCCCTTGAATGCAGATTTTTCATGATTTTGGTACACTAATAACAATCCCACATTAGTTGGCTACAAAAAACTGTTGTCTTATAAAACAACATCCACATATATGGGATGCATAAATTCGATCCAATGAGGCCCAACTCAAAATAATAGTGGACTTTAGTATTTAGGCTTGGGCGACAGACATGGGGGCATCAGCCCAATTTAGTGACCCGTGGCGGTCGAGCCCAGATCGTCCGACTCAAATAAAACCGGCCCGTCGAGCTGCTCGATGGTTCAATCGCCGCTTAAGGCGACCCGTTCCGTGTCCAGCGGTTCTAAGGGGGGAACCGGACCGAAAAGTTCACCGGTCGACGGCCCGACCGACCGGAACGGGTCCGGTTTTAAAAACATTGGTTTTTTGTGTTGATCTTGTCTTCTTACAAGAAGACCCGGAAAAGGCAAAGAGGGGGAAAATGTTTTGCTTTCCAAAAGTAATTTTTCTTTCCCAAAAAAACTACCTAATAGATTAATACAAATCTAAGATTCGAAATGTTTCTTACAGGAAAAAGAAAAACCCAAAAAGTTGATTTCAGATAAGGGGAAAAAACTAAAAAAAATGGTTTTTTTTGGAAGAAAAAAAAACTTGGAATTCGAGATTAACAAAAAGCAAAAAAATATCTCAAAAAACAAAAGGGTTTTAACACAAATGACAAGAAAGAGTTTTGAACGCATGACCTAACATTAAAAGGGGAAATGTTCTATCACATGTGTGGTTTTATTTGCAAGGAATATATAATAAGGAGATAAGTCTATTAGGGTAAACTCTATACTTACTTTGTGTCTTTTGGTATCAAAAAATTGGAAATTACGATACAGAGAAATTATGTCTAAGAAGTTTGGATCTTAAGCAGGACCGTTTGTGACCCTCCAATCTTTCTTAAGAACTGAATATTTTATCTAAGGAAGTTGGTTATGGCTTAGGTTTCTGATGGGGTTTGAAATAATAGGTGCGCAGGCCCAAGACGCAAGCCCAAAACGGGATTAAAAACGGGCTCAGTACTAGCAATATGCCCTTGATGACATCCCCCAAATATAGGCCCAAAACAAGGGCCCAATTCACCCCTTTAAAAGGCTGGCAGCCCAAAGAATCCATATTACCAATCGGGAAAGTAAGATATTTCCCAATTATTGCCCATCAATTATCCCTTATTAATCAGTTTACGATAAGGAAAGAAAATCTCCTACCGGGAAGGGGGAGAAATATCAGATCATCCTCCAATAATAAACATACCATTCAAAGGTCATCATCCACCGCAGCGAAACATAATATTCAAGTGTTATCATCCAACTGTGAACATACTATTCAACGCCATCATCCACTGTGAAAGCACATGATCATCCATTATAAATACTGCGCCACCCCATCGCGGGAAAGGTACGCCAGACTTACGCACCAAAACTTCATTCCCTGCGCTTGATCTTCTCTTTCCCGCCTGAAAAGAATCGACTCAGCATCGACAGGGGCTCGCCCGTTGCCTCTCATTTTCTGTTTCTTGTTTTTGCAAAGGAAACCCACTTAGAGCCGAACTCGGCTCCAAAGAATCCAAAGACGCCTAGCCCAATTCGATTGAAAAGACATCATCGGGCCATGCTTGCCATGGGAACGATAGTTCCTTTACAAATAAAGCCGACTTCGATCGACATGGTATCAACTCTAACACAAGGTGAGCAACCCCAACTTCCAAGGATGCAAGACCACCAGCGACGTGGATGACCGACCTCCCAGGCGCTGTTAGAGACTCCGTGCGCTCAACACGATTGTAAGGTGGAGGGCGCTTCGTCACCAACCAACACTTGCTAAAAAGAGTTGTAACAACTCACCGGTGCAAATACAACTTCCTAAGAGACAATTTCCACAGCCCAACAAAACCCAAACCCCTGCTACAGAGGAGAACAACACTCGAATCTCTGTTTGGCTGATAGAAAAGGGGAAACTAGCCACACCAAGGAGCATGATCCTCACCAACCCCCCGAAGAGGATAGCAACGAGGAGAGGTCGTGGGAGCAAAGGTTTAGGGACATCCAGCAAGAAATCAGCCACATGAAGGTAGCGGTAAAAGGCCGAACTCTAGTCTCCATGGACGCCCTGGTACAACAAACCGAATCCCCATTCACCGCCTGGTGTTGCACTTCCCCTTCCGGCAAAGTTCAGAATGCCGCAGATCAAGACGTTCGACGACAAAAGACCCCATAGACCACCTCAATACATACAAAAATCAGATGGAACTACATGGATATCAGGACCCCATACGATGTAGAGCCTTCGCTATCACACTAAAGGGCCCAGCATTGGCTTGGTTTAACAGACTCCCGCCGTCCTCCGTCTCATCGTTCACAGACCTCTCCATTGCATTCTTCTCCTACTTTATCATAACAAGGACGTACAGGAAGCCGAGTTATCATCTCCTGACCATAAAACAGAGCTCTCAAGAAAGCTTGAGGTCATATGTTCAAAGGTTTAACATATGACCATATCGCTCTTCATCGCTATCGCTTCATTACAGGCTGGGGTGCAATCGAAGATCTAATACCCCTCCATCTCAAAGAACCCTCAAAGCCAACATGGCTAAGGTCCTCACAAACAAAGAAGTATATCAATGGCGAAGAAGCCCCTCTCCAAGCAAAGAAGCTTCACTCAAAAGGAAAAGGGTAGGCAACAAAAAAGAGAACGAAGCCCCAAGAGACAAAGTGTGACATGGACAAACTCTAAGGAGGGGAGCAGAGAAAGCAAAGAGCGGTCCCAGACAAGACGAGGGAACGATAGGGGTCGTAGGGGACCACCTCAAAGAATCAGATTCACTCAAGAATACACCTCGATGGCCTATGTCGCAGTCCTACGCCAAGTGCAACATGAAAGGTTCCCGAGGTGGCCATCCTGCATTTAAGCCTAATTCCCACGAGAAGGGACGACACCAAATACTGTGAGTTCCACAAGTACCATAGACATCGAACAGATGACTGCATCCAGCTAAAAAAAGAGATTGAATACTTGATCCGACGTGGACACCTCAGCCGATACGTGGCCCCAGAAGGGCGGGAGCGAGTCCAACACCACCACTGCCAACCAACCCCAGCTCAAAGATCACCGCCTTGTGAGAACCATGTAATCTCCGTAGAGGGCTCATGGGAGGCGAGAGTCCAACTCGCCTAGGAAGTCCACCTACGCAAGATCGATCTCGGGAAACTATAGGAAATACAAACAAAGATCCAAGCTCGGTCGGATACTACCATAACTTTTCGTGACTTCTCGACATGGAAGGTCACAACATCCCCATGACGACTCCACTTGTGACAAAAGCCATGGTAGCTAATAAACGATCCACGTGGTCCTCGTCGATTAACGGAAGCTCACTGATATCATCTTCGTGATCCGCTTCGACAAAATGGGCATTGGAAGGGAGAAACTAGGAGCCAATCAACGCCGTCATGAGGATTTTCATGGTTATACGCCTCGGGACGTACGCTGCTCACCCCGAGCACTTCTCCATGCCAGGCCACAACAAAGGTGAGATTCCTTATAGTAGACGCCTCGTCCACCTACAACATGTTACTGGGTAGGCCCTCTCTCAATGTCATAAGGGTCGTTCCTTCTGCTTATCACATGGTTATCAAATTCCCAACTGCAAATGGAGTAGGAATGGTCCGAGGAAACCAGTGCATAGCCAGGGAATGTTACTCAGCCTCGATGAAGCGAAATATGGTCGACAACATTTACACGAACAAGCTCGACATGCGAGACGATGTAACCACCCGACCTGCGCCTTCAAAAGAATTAGAGCCAGGTAGCTCGGGATCGCCCATAACACTCGCATTTACAAGACCCAAGCTAGTAGGAGCGCATCGTGGCTCTCTATCCGCTTTCTAAAGAAGAAATACGGAGGTATTCGCCTGGAAACAAGAAGACATGGGTGGGGTCGACCCGACAGTGATCACCCACAAGTTAAACGTCAATCCCTCTTGTAAGCCAATCAAGCAAAAGAGAAGGAGTTTTTCCACAGAAAGACAGAAGGCGATCAATGAAGAGGTCGGTAAGCTCCTCCAAGCACAAGCAATCGGGAGAAGTAGCACCTGCACGGTTGGCCAACATTGTTCGCCAAAATCAAACGACAAGTGGCGGCTAGATCGATTTCACGTAATCCCAACAAGGCCTCGCCCAAAGGATAGCTTCCCGCCCCGATCTCATAGTAGACGCGGCTCGCCGGTCACTTAACTCAAATTTCACGGATCACCCTTCCTGCCACAACTAGACTGAGATAGACCCCAGCGACCAAGAGAAGACCTCATTTGTCACTCGGGGAACATACTGTTATCGAGTAATGCCCTTCAAGCTAAAGAATGCAAGAGCCACCTACCAAAGGTCGGTGAACAGGATGTTCCAGAAACAAATTGGGACATTCATGGAGGTATATAGACTATATAGTAAATCATTGAAATCCGAGCTCCACATAACCCATTTAGTCGAGGCATTCCAGGTCCTGAGAAGCTATAATATGAAGCTAAACCCAGCCAAATGCGCTTTCGAAGTCTCCGTCGGGAAGTTCTTAGGTTTCATAATCAACAACCGAGGAATAGAGCAAACCCGCATAAGATGCCTGGCTTGATGAGACAGACTCCATCAAAACGCCAAGACAGATCCAATTGTCCAGAGAACAGTCACACTGAGTCAAGCCAGACCTAGGCCAACAACAAATGTCACCTTTCTTCAGCTCAAAAGGCCTTCCAAGGATCGCACATCGGGCCAGGAGGCGTTCACGACGCTCAAACTCCACCTCGGGAGCTCTCCCATTCCGTAAGCCCGAAGGAGAACTCCTCACCCCCACCGGGTCGTCAGACTTTAGAACTAGTGTCGCTCGGGTAAGAGAACAGACAAGGTGCAAGAACCAATCTACCACAGCCATTTCTGGGTGGGGGCAAAAGAAAGGTACCAAAGATGGGAGGTGCCGATCCCGGGCGCTGGGTAACCACATCCAGGAAACTCCGACCTTACTTCCTGTTCACCGTCAAGTCCTAACCGAATATCCACGAAGCAACATTACATAAACCGTAAAACCTCCGAAGGCTGGATGAAGTGGCTACAGAGTCGAGCGACCCGAAGATCGTACAAACCAAGGGTAGCAAATAAAGGCAGATTCGAAAATTTCATCATAGTATTCACGCAAGACGACTACGTAGAGGTTAATCTAACTCGCAACGAATTCACCTCCCCATCCGAAATTATCACCGATTCCGGGCCACTAACGCCCGCTGAGCGCGCAGATCGATCCCGACCTCTCCGTGATGGGATAGATACGGAGTACGCCCTCAGGTTCGGCTTTCGAGCCTCCAATAACGAGGCCGAATATGAGGCGGTCATAGCTGGACTCAACCTCGTCCACTTCATGGAAGCAAATCAGCTAGAGGTGAGCAGGGATTCCCAACTGGTGGTAAACAACAGAAGACTTTACGCGAGGCCAGAGGCGAAGATGATCCTGATATCTCAAAAAGTACAAGAGCCGCTTCAAGAAGTTTCAGACGAAGTTCAGTCAACATACCAAGATCGGAGAATTCTCAGGCCGATGCAATAACAAAATCGGCTATAGCCAGCCTCATAAGAAGACCCGCAGACCGACACTGGTCGAAAGCACCTACCAGCCCTCAGTAAACGCCGACAACGGGGAAGCTCCGTGATGTCCGAATCGGAAGCAGATGGACCCCCATATGGGATTACTTGGTAGATGGTGCAACCGCTAAGCGACCCAAAGGAGGCGTCCAAGCTTAGAGCGAGATCGGCAAGGTTCACCGTTCATCGGGGAACCCTTTATAAGCGAGGCTTCTCTGCGCCCATTCTTAAGTGCTTAGGAAAGAAAGATGCCAACTACATACTTAGGGAAGTACACAAGGGCATATGTGGCAAACCACATTCGAGCTCAAATTTGGCAGAAAACACCAAGTGCAGGGTACTACCGCCCACAATGCTCAGCACGTGACATAACCGGGTTAGAAAATGCAAGGCTCACAGAGCATGCCAAGATATCTCATCTCCCATCCGAACCACTAACGATACCACAAGCCCTCAGCTCCAACAATGGGGGCTAGACATATCAAAGGACCTCACTTATCGGGAAGGGTCGTAGCAAAATTACCGTCGGTCGTGGACTATTTTAACACCAAATGGGCCGGGTCAGCCTTTGGCAACGATCACGTAACGTAAGGTACGCAACTTCATTCCGCACTTTATAATATGTAGACTGGGATCCCGAGTCCCTCGTGTCCTACTAATGGGAAATGGGTCACTAATCCTAAGTTTAGGATTTCGCACTTAGTTCTGACTCAAGAACTACTACCGCCCCTGTACCATCCGCTAGCCCAACGGGCGTAAGTCACTATAAGGACTCTAAAGACAAGACTAAACCAACCGGAAAGACCTAAAAGGAAAATGGGTAGAGTACTCGAGTATTATGGGCATAGCAGAATTATGCTAAATGGCGACTTAGAAACCCCGTCATTGGCCTCGCACCGGGCGCACCCAAATTTAAGCCCGACCAAACTTCTAGGAACTAGCAAACATCGAACACAACGAGGAGGCTCTTCGCTAAACCTCGATCTCATGTAAGAAAACGCGAGCAAGTCCTAAAGCTGTGGAAGATCACCATAGAAGATACCAGGTATTAGCGACCAAAGGGTCAAGCCTAAGAGCTACAAATGCCGTGTGACCTAGTTCTCAAAAAACTTCTTCCACAGGGAAGGAAGGACTCCTCACATGGGAAGCTCGGACCTAATTGGGAAGGGCCCTACATCATATCCCGCATCATCCGACCTAGCAATTATGAGCTCCAAACGGAAGAAGGAAAAACCCTGCCCCACTCATGGAACGCTGAACATCTTAAACGATTCTACCAGTAGGACCTCGAAACGTAGTCTGTAATAAAGCTTGAAGGGGCCGGGGGAAAGAAGCACATAATTCACAAAGATTGTTCTTTATTCAAAAGGAACTATAGCTGAATACAAAATTTCATTACATAGAAGTTGTAGCCACCCCAGAGAATTACAAAATCACCCTTTGCATCTCAAAAACCACACTAAGCGAAAATCGCTCTTCACACTCCGCCACACCCCACAAGACAAAAACCCAAAAAAATCTCAAGAAAGGGAAAGGAAAGAGAAGAAGAGAGAGGCGAATGAGAAGGAAAAGAAAAAGGAAAAGAAAATAAAAGGAGAAGGAAAGGAGAAGCGGAAGATGAGAAAGAAAGAAGAGAAGAAAAAGAGGAGGGTAAACGGAGAGAAATGCATTAAAAGTCTCGAAAGTACACCATTCTCTGTGATATCGCTCCTTAGCCTGCCCGGTCATCGGACGTAGATAGGGAACAACATAACTCCCACAAGGGAGGAACTATGGAAAACACAACCCTACATCCGGGCGCCATCTGAACCAAATGTCGGCCCACGATCTCCAGTAGACCCCGCACGATGACCAAACCTTGACGCTTCATCATGCGCGAATTCTAGTTACGCCTAAAAATGGGAGAAGGTTCAAAGCATGAGCACCATCACAGAGGGGTCAAGCATTTATAAGGGAAGCCGGGTACCACCTCTATAACCGCATTAAAGCTACGCGCCTTCTAAGAGAAGGAATAAAGGCCAAGAAGCACGGAGCCATGAAGCTAGAGCCTGTGAGGCCTGGCCACAGAGCGTATCAATTAAAATGTGCCATGGAGCCATAGCTCTAGAGCCCAAGAGCTCACAGTCGAAAGGTAATAGCTTCAACAGGCCATGTAGCCACAGAGCCAAGTAGCTTAGGAGCCCAATAGCTCAGTTCGCAGAGCATAACCACTCAAACAGGCCATGTAGCCACGGAGCCCAAGCTGGGTCATAATGACAACCAAACAGCTATGTAAAATTACGAAGCTGCGTAGCTCAGAGCCCGTGATTCGTCACAGAGCGCAACAAATTCAAAAAGCAAGAAATTACTGAAAGACGTGAATCGTAGAGCCCAGAAGCTTCAGCCATAGAGCGCATCACCAAAAGGCCAGAAGCATGGAGCCATGTAGCCATGTAGCCTAAGCTCAATTGCAACGTAATGTACCTCGTAAGGCTGGCAGCCACGAGCCATGTAACTAAGGAGCCCAGTGAGTTTCGGGCCAGGTAGCGTAACACTGCAGCGCTAAAAGAGACACGGAGCCTACGTAGCCGTGAGCCCAAGATTCAATTTGCAGAGCGTAACAACTCAAAAAGGCCAAGTAACCATGGAGCCATGTAGTAACTCAGTTTGCAGAGCGTAACAGCTTAAAAAGGCCAAGTAGCCAAGGAGTCATGTAGCCAGAGCCTGTGGTTTCGCTTTGCGAGCGAACAGCTCAAAAAGGCCAGAAGACGAGCCATATAGCCTCAGGAGCCTGGTCATTACAGAGCGAATCCGCCAAAAGGCTGGGCAGCCTATGGAGCTATGTAGCTCAGAGCTGGGGGTTCGGGCCAGCAGAGCGTGAATGTACCAAAAGGCCAAGTAGCCACGGAGCCATGTAGGCTCAGAGCCCAAGAGGCTCACTAGCAGAGCTTAATGTACCAAAAGGCTAAGTAGCCACGGTTCAATGTAGTCGGGAGCCCAAGAGCTCGCCGCAGAGCGAATGCTCAAAAAGGCCAAGTACCACGGAGCCATGCAGCCTAGAGCCCAAGAGCTCGCCTTATAGAGCGTGAACTCAAAAGGCCAAGTAACCACGGAGCCATGTAGTAGCTCAGTTTGCAGAGCGTAACAACTTAAAAAGGCCAAGTAGCCAAGGAGCCATGTAGCTCGTGAGCCCGTGGCTTCGCCTTGCAGAGCGTAATGCTCAAAAGGCTAAGTAGCCACGGAGCCATATAGCTCAGGAGCCTAAGCTCAGCTTGCGTGAGCGTAACCGCCAAAAGGCCAGCCATGGAGCTATGTAGTCGGGGGAGCCCAGAAGTTTCGCCAGAGCGTAATGTACCAAAGGCTGGCAAATGACGGAATCCATGTAGGTCGTGAGCCCAAGATCAGCCAGAAATGACACCAAAGCGCTAAGAGGCCACGGAGCCATGAAGCCAGGAGCCCAAGAAATTCGCGCCATAGAGCGTAAATGTACCAAAAGGCCAAGTAGCCACGGAGCCATGTAGCTCGTGGAGCCCAAGATTCGGGCCTTGTAGAGCCGAACAACTCAAAAGGCCAGCAGCCACTGAGCCATGTAGCCAGAGCCCAAGAGTCAGCTTTGCAAAGTGTAACAGCTAAAGGCCAAGTACCTATGGAGTCATGTAGCTCAGAGCCCAAGTCACTTGCATAGCGTAACAGTACCTTCAAAAGGCTAAGTAGCCACGGAGCCATGTAGCCAGGCCTGTAGCCTGGGTCATGGTGAGCGTAATAGCTGTGTTGAGTAAACAATGGAGCCATAGCTCAAGAGCCCACAATTGGCCAGATGAGCGACAACCAAAAAGGCCAAGTAGCCAAGGAGCCATGTAGCTCGGTTTGGGAGTCAGCTTTGCGTAGCTTAACAGCCTCAAAAGGCCAAGTAGTCACTTGAGCCATGTAGCTTAGAGTCAACGCATGCAGAAACAGAATGTACCAAAAAGCCAAGAAACACTAAGCCACGATCTCAGGAGCCCGGGGCAGCTCAACACAGAGCTCAATAGCCAGAGGATCTTAATGCCTTCTGAGGCCTGAGGTCGTACCATTAACTCAACAAATACAGAGGGTCTTGGCGCCGCGTGAGCCTAATATCACAAAACTCAACAAATAGAGGGTCTTAGCGCCCGAGCCTAGTAGCTCGCCCCATGCAGCTTAACAACTCAGGAAGGTCTAGCGCCTAGGAGCCCAAGAGGCTCAATTCGCAAGTAGAGGGTCTTAGCCTGGAGCCCAATAGCTCAACTTGTGGTGAGCCTAAATGTCAGCAGAGGATCTTTACGCCACTGAGCCCATTAGCCCAACTCCGCAGAGTTTAATGTAAAGGTGTGAGGGTCTTGTCGCCGAGCTCCGTGAGTTCATCCCGCAGAGCTCAACAGCTAAGGCCTTAGCGCCCTGAGCCTAGTAGCTCAATCTGCAGAGCTTAACAGCGCAGGAGGGTCTTAGCGCCCCGGAGCCCAGTAGCTCAGCCTGCAGAGCTCAACATCGCAGGAGGGTCTTAGCCCGGAGCCCAGCCAAACAAGCAGAGCTTAACAACGCGAGTGAGGTCTTAGTGCCTCGAAGCCTAAGAGGCTCACCGGGCAGAGCTCAACATCGCAGAGGGTCTTAGCACTGGCTTCCAGTAGCCTGGCCCACACAGAGGGTCTTAGCACCCTGAGCCCAATAATAGCTTAGTTTGTAGAGCTTAATCTGGCTTTAGGAAGGCCTCGTTTCAAGAGTACAAGAAATAGCTTTGCAAATAGCTTTATCACTCAGGCTGTCCCACGCCTGCGAGCCCTACACCGCCTGCGTAGCCAAAGCTCAAGAAGGCCTCACGCTGCTGAGCCCAAATTGCTCGCTCGGCGCAGTTTAACAGCCAGAAGGCCTCAGCCAATCTGAGCCAGCAGCCGCCTGCGTAATCCAACAGCCTGTGAAGGCCTCTGCACCCTAAGCTCAATAGCTCACTAGAGCTTAATGTCTCAGGAAGGCCTCAATGCCCGTGGAGCCTAGTAGCTCACTAGCAGAGCTTAATGGGGGACTGTAGCTGGGCCTCAAGGCCTAGTAGAAGCTCGCTTTTAGGAGCATAATTGCTCAAAAGGGTCTTGAGCCCTAAGCCCAAAGAACTCGATTTTCAGAGATAATGTACCAAGAAAGGGTCTGAGCCATTGAGCTCGTGATCTAAAGAGCTCAAATTGGCGCAGCATAACTGTTCAAGGAAGGCCAAGTAGCCAAGGAGCCATATAGCTCAAGAGCCTAAGCAGCTCAGTTTTTCAGAGCGTAATTGCTCAAAAAGGCATAATAGCCTAGAAGGCCAAGTAGCCACGGAGCCATGTAACTCGGGCCCGCAAATTTCGACGCGAGCACAACTACTCAAGGAGGCCAGCCAAGGAGCCATAAACAGTTTCAAGGTGCCATGTGAGCTGAGTTCGAGGGAGCCTTGGTACCGCTTCAAGAGAGCCCGGCACTGGCCAAGGGAGCGAGTAGCTCACCAAAAGGCGCACCGCCAGAGACATGCGCCGCCGTGAGCTCGTCACTAAAAGGTAGAATAGCCCAGGAGCTAAGTAGCTTAGTTCAGAAGGCGAACAATTTCAGAACCAAGGGTACCAAATTGGCAAGACAATAAAAGAGCACAAAACTAATCAAACACGTGGATATCACGCCGATCCAAGAAAAGATAGCCCTGCCTACGCCGCTTAGTCAGTTACCGGGGGCAACTGATGAGGTTTGAAATAATAGCGCAAGCCCAAAATCGATTAAAACGGGCTCAAGATTAGCAATAGGCCCTTGATGACATCCTCAAATATAGGCCCAAAAAATGGCCCAATTCACCCTTTAAAAGCGTCAGCCCAATAATCCATATTACGAAACATCAATCTCCACAAATCGGAAAGTAAGATATTTCCCCAATTATTGCCCATCAATTATCCTTATTAATTGGTTTCACGATAAGGAAGAAAATCTCTACCTAGTGGGAAGAAATGTTGTATCATCGCAAACAACGAGAAGCTTATCTGTCAGTCATCATCCATCCGACAAAAACATCTTATTGATGTCATCATCCAACTAGGAAACATACTATTCAGTGTCATCATCCAATTAGGAAAGTTGTCATGATCATCCATTATAAATATCAAGCCACCCCATCCCGGTGAAAGATGCGAACTTATGCTAAAACTTCATTCGCCAAGTAGTTGATCTTCTCTTTCCCGGAAAAAATAGCAGGCATCGGAAGGCAACGGGCAAGCCTACGCCGATCCTTTTGTTCTTGTTTTGCAAGAATCGGCCTTGAGCGTGACCAATCCGGCAAATCGACGCGCTCAGCCGATTCGTTGAAAAGCATCATCAGTTTCTATACCACACAAGTATTTCCTGTGAATACTCTATAACACGTTATTTTCAATTATTCGGAGAATTAGTTTTGGGAATAGAAAATTGACACATTTTCTATAATCTTCCAAAAAAATGGACTCTGATTCCAACATTGTTATTTAGTACGCATCTATTGAAGTAGCAACCATGTGAGTTGTGGTGATGTCTATTGTTGTGTCTATCATATCTCACTTGAAAAACAAAGAAGTTTAATGAACTTAATTTTAAAGGTAACAACATAAGATGTTATTTTATCTAACCATCTTGAATCTTGCAGATTCTTGTGAAGATGCTCTTAAGCTCAAAGAAAATGAGCGTGATATCCAAGTCATTAGTGATGTGGATGCTTAGAAACAACATCCTGACTTCCTATGTAAGAACTACGTCATGAATGTTTTGACTGATTCTTTACATAATGTGTATTCAGATAAGAAAACAGCCAATGAGCTATGGGAATCACTAGACTGTAAATATATCTTACTTGGTCATGGGCCAAGAAAGTTTGTCATGGAACATTTCATAAATTCTAAAATGCTAGATTCAAGATTGGTAATTCAAGTCTAGAACCGATTAATTCTCATGAGATACATGCTAAGTGTTGAGCGAAACTTTTCAAGTTGCGGCTAATTGAAAGCTTCTGTGACGCCTAAAATGAAGTCATTGATCATACATCAACTTTGTTGAAAACCTATATATTATCAAATAACCTGATCCTCACATCATTATCTCATTCTTTGGGATCCACTAAATTTAACAAAAATGGGACACATAGTCTCCTTTATCTGAAAGGCTTTATCAATTCCCAACCTATACCACATGACCCATCCAAGGCCCAATATAACACAATAGCCATAGGGTCTATTCTGATAAAGTACAACTCTTTTACATAAGTATATGTAGTTCAATTTCACTCATTAATACATTATTACACATGTCAAAATGAATTTACTTCCAACATTTTACAAAAATGATTATAAAACTGGGTGGCTTTCTTCACTCGCGACTCAGGATGAGAACATCCATCCGGCACATTTCCTTTGAAATGTTATCCCATATAAGGTGACCCATGCCCAGTAGAGTAATTTCTACAGAGGCTACTCCTCACCTAAGTGCACATGCAATGTTCATCTTAACAATCACATTCACATCACAATTCCAAACAAGATTATGCAATCCTAGGTTGAAATTCTACATGCTATAACATGAAATTAGATGAGACTCACTCATGCACCATCTTCTAGTCATTACGACTCCATGATCTTTACCTCCCACCACTATCGATGCCCATGTGTGATAAAAACTGTCATTGATGGGTTACATCTAATGATTCTTTTTAAAACAATAGTCATGTTTTATAAACCAAAACTTTTTGGATGTCATTTCTCTAATGATCATTTCATTTATAAAATCACTATGTCTTTATGGGTAATTAGTTTTTGAGTCTCACGTCGATCTACCTGATCTACCTTTTGTACTTTGTCGTCGAATTGTAGTAAATCGATCAAAGTTATTTCACACGAGTGTCTAATTCTTCTTGCTATTACCCGACACAAGTTTTCCGTTTTATACAATCATGCGACTCTGTTGGACTTCGTCCAACGGTACCGAGCCCACCCAACAAATCACCAATTGTGGTGTTAGATTCTAACTATGCACCCACACCCATGAAATGTGATGTTCCCGTGCATGATGCAATACAATGTGTCATCGCATGTTAATGTCATATCCCACATGTAATGAATGTCGTATGAACCATATAAACCATACAATTTACCTTGTATCATGGACAATTATATTACATACATATAATTTCAAATTAAACATTCACAACAATGTTAATACATTTTGAACACACATATTAACATTTTACCAAACCATAACAAACAAGCATGCTATCACACATCAAACAACACCTTAATCATGAACCAAATGTGGCATGAAATTATCCCCAACATTATACCCCATTAAACCGGGTTCAAAGCACGTAAGCAGTCCTAATAAAGCACATCCAAGTCCATCTCAACTACAATTTTGACCTTGTAAACCATAGTGCGTGGAGGTAAAAATGGTAGCAAATATTGAATAAGAAAGTTTGGTAGAAAATATTTTAGCAGTTTTGATCGATAAGTCAATGGGTAAAAATGGAAAAGTAAACATGTTGTTTATTAAAATCTTAAATAAACTTTGATTTTATCGAGTTTTGGATTAAAATACTATTTTTTTTTAATTACAAAAATAGTTGATATTTGAAACTATTGTCCAATCTAGCGTGTTTGGGCCATGTAGGCGACAAGCATGTGAATGTCGATGTGCCAGCGGAAGAACTTGTTGTCTTACAGTATAATCTTTGTCACAGGCAGTGGTATTAAAAAACAATTTCAGCGTCTTTGAACAATGGCTTCCATCTTTAAAATTAAATTATGCTATCACTAACATTGAAATTATATAAAATAGATTTTAAAATTGCGTTTGATATCTAAAATCATAATTTTCCCAAATCTCTATATGGTTTTTAGTGTAAATAATCTTTTTAGTTTAAATAATTTATCTAAAAAATATGCTTTTTACATTTGTTAATAAAAAAATCAAATAAAATGTAAACAATAAATATCATTTGAAAGATTTGCTCGTAACGTGATAATAATAATAATAAAATAAAATAAAATTGATGATAGTAATTCTTTTTAAAAAAAAGTTCATAAGATAAATATATATTCTTTGTCACGTTAATTTTATTATTATTATTATTATTATTATTATTATTATTATCTTTAAAATATTCAAAATAAAAAATTATTTAGAATAATGAAGTGATAAGATTTGATAAAATAAGATTTTTGATAATAATGCGAGAGCTTATGTTCAAATTCTTAGGATTTATTTTATGAAATAAGGTAATAATGTAATGACAATGTATTATAGTGTTTTGTATACACTATCAAATTCAAACTATGGAAAGAATTATCAAGATATAAGCCATTTATAGAAATTAGTGATGAATGTAGAGAAATTGTTGAAATAATAGAACCTCAAAAGTTGGATATAATATAAATACCAACAAATTACATTTTAAGTCTTGAAGATGATGATACGAAGAATATTGTTATACAAAAATTTATTTACCCATATTTAGAAATTCGTAATAGGAAGTAATATAAAAATAATACAAGGAAATAGTTCAAAGAATAAGAAAGATCATGATTACTACCTTTCTGATAAAGAAATTATTATGTAATAAAGAAAGAAGTTGAAGAAAGTAAGATTTTTAATGAATCACGGTGCTAGTTGCAACCGTATTCGGTGATAAATGCGAAATGATAGGAACAACATTATGTTTTAAAAATTATGTGGTCGACATTATAATGTGAATTTAAGATAAATGCCCCATAAGATTACAAGAACCTTTTGGTGGAATTATTACAAGATAATGAGAATGTGAAAATGAACACTATGATATTCTTTTTAAGGAAATGGTTTTCTAGATGGACTAGATAAATACAATTACGAAAGAATAAAATATATGGTGAAAAATATGTTATGTTTTTCTAAAGAACACAAAAATGAATAAATTCATTCCTACTATTGGTATTTATAATGGTAAATGTATGTGAAACTAAATCCAATTTTAAAAAATAATAAAATAGTAGTTTACGATCAAAATCAATTTTTTAAATCTCGGATGGCGAAAGCGGACTTCGTTGAATCTCCTCATGAAATCTAGCTACCCACATAATTAAGTGAATTAGAGCGTTAAATTACTTTTTGGGGCATAGGGTCAATAGTCCAGTAAAATGGCTTGTAGAGCATGTGGTGCAGTAAAAGTCACTGCTAAGTGTCTTGTGTGTTACATGTTGCATGATTAAGTGAGATAATAGAGATGAGAATGGCTTGGATTAAGCCGTCGTCAAAATCAAATATTAAGTTAAAATGAGGACTACAAGTGGAATTAATGAAAAGATTAATGAGAATAGAACAAGAATAGTTTTTAACTATATATTGAAAGCGAAAACGTGTGCAGGTTTTCAGTTTGAGAAATGACTAACTACTATACCGTTTCGCCCAGTTGGACCCAGTGAGTTTCGCAGGACAGTAAAGTTCAGTAGGCGATTCTGTGGACATAGCCCAGTGGAGTTAGTAGCTCCAAGAAGGTGGAGGTCTTCTCTTGTGTGGTGATAAGGCTGAAGTCGTGAATGGTTGTGGATATTTAGGCTTGAATTAGCCGTGTTTTTAGATCTGAAAATCTTGAAGGTGGAAGATCCTGATGGCCAGTCAAGAACAATGCCGGCAGGGTTTCATTGTTCACGTAAATTTTATTAACGATTTTGTATGTTTGAGTGATTGAAATGAATTAGCGATTAGTTAATTAGCCATGTAGACTAATTTTGGCAATTCGTAAGTTGCAAATTGAATAACATGATTTATGTGAGTGTGATGTGTTGATATACATCATTCTGTTGCAGCGAGTTGTTGGTTAACTTATTCATTCTATATGCATTGGGGCACCACGAATGTGAAGTGAGTACATTAATAAGGAAAATCTTTTGAAGGAATTTAGACGAATGTTTTTGGAGGTGTCTCTTGGAGTTGTCCAGCAATTCACGTCAGGAGGAATATAGTTGTTTGGGAGGTTATCCAGCAGTTAAGCCTCGAAAATTTGTCGATAAATTAAACTTGATGTCAAGTTTAGAACAAAGCTTTTGTTTTGAAAGCGTATTTTGCTGCATTTGGCTTGGGCATGTGGTGAGTGATGGGGACTTCGAGACATGGGTTTGGGCATGTAGACGTTCAAGTGGGATCAAATAGCCTTTGTAAAGTGTGATTGTTTGTCTGTGACGTGTGCATAGGTGGGGAGTAACTCATGTAGAGTATCCTTTGGGCATTTGCTACTTACAATCGAGGATCCTATTTGGTCTGAGGGAATGTTATAGGAGGTAGTGGCTCGCTAGAGTGTTCAGAAAAAGCCGGGTTGTGGCTTTGAAGTGTATTCGTTGTGAACATATGTTAAAACTTCATTTTGATGCCTGTTGTAGTTTAGAGTATTGTAACTCTTGAACTATTGGTACATAGTTGATGCTAATTTTGTGATATTGATGCATGGGCCCATGTGGCCCATTTACTCTCACATGGACCACGATGTAGTGATTTGTTGATTGTTAGGGCAGTTGTGTATCTTGGTAGAACTCCACGTACAAAGGAAACTCACCCGATTTTCATGGTGGTGTCCCGGGTTACCAACATCACGTTATTCATGAGTTGTGGTTGTCACGGACCCCACCGGGATTTGGGCGTCACAAAATATTCGAAACTAAAATTATATACACATGTAGATTAGTAAGATATGGAATCAAAAATAACAATATTAAAAGCTTTTATTAAAAGAATGAAAGATACTAAAATCTCTATAAAAGGTGTAACAAATAAAGAAGAGATTACAAACAAAAAAAGAAGTGTGAAATAATAGTCATAACTAAAAATAACTAAAAACAAAGAAAGTTTATCAATATGACAATATGAAATGTGATATTATATTAGGAAACAAATTTTCAGCAAATTCTCAATATATCGACAACGATTTATACTATAATATTTAAACTTGACTTGTAACCCTTTGGATAAATCGTAAGAATATTAAAACCTTTAGGATAAATTGATCAAAAGCCGAGAAAATGGATAACGAGGAAAATAAATACATCTGTTACCTCAAATGCAGTTCATATTATATGAAAAATTGAAATATTTTGATGCCTTGATAAAATATAGTGAGAAGAATAAATCTTTTGTAAATTCAGAAATGATAGATCTGATAAATTATTATAATAAGACCATTGATATATTCTATAGAAGATATAGAAGAATTTTAAAAATACAATTAATGAATTAATACAATGAATTTAATAAGAAAGTAAAGAAATCACATATTATTACCTTTTATGATAAGAAAACATAGTGAATACAAAAGAAGGAAAAGCAAGAATGATAAGTATAAAAGTGAATAGTACTAATTTTGATGGATATATCTCAAATAAGAAATATTAATAAATTTTAGAGAGAAAAAAAAACTATACAATAAATTTGGGTTATAATCAGAGATTTTGGAAAATAAAAATGGATAATGACAGTATCCTGTGCTAGCACAAGTACACCTGAGGTCATTATGAATAGATTGTAATACACAGTTAAAAAAATGCTCTCAAGTTTTCAAAGAAAATTGATAAATATTCTTCAATTATTAAACTTTAATAATGAGTACAAATTGATGATAATATTGTCTGCTCTAATGTGAAAGATCATGAAAAAACATTTAATATTTTCATAATACTCTGTAAGAACATGAATGCAGTTCCTTTGCAATAAAGAAGGTTAAATCAAAAAAAAATAGATTTCTACGGAATGATAATAGATTCTAAAGGCATAAAACTACAATCTCCTTATAGTGAAAAAATAAAAAGATTTCTTTGATGAATTAGAACCAAAGAAATTATACAAAAATTTTTAGGATGTTTAAATTACTCCTCTGTGGTTTATAAGACTTGTAAATAAAAGCGAGGAATTACAAAAGTTGTTAACAAAAGAAAAACCAGCAGGATGGAATTGAAAAACATACATAATAGTAAAGAAAAATTTATGTTGGTTACCAAAATTAAAGGTGCGAATAGAAATGACAGTTTAATGTTACTGGCAGATGCTTGAATAAAGTATTGAGCTACAATTTTAAAATGATTTAGGATAAATATGTACGTTATCATAAGTCAGAACTTTTAATATATGTCAGATTAATTACATAGTGTGAAGAAAAATTACTTACAAAATACAAAATGGATTAATAAATTTGAGGTATTTTTATTACTAAACCTTTTATAATAGAAATATAATCTCAGCATTGCGGGATTTATAAAAAATATCTGAAAGGAGTACAAGCAGAAGATTATCTAGATAATAATGGCCTTAGTTGTCTGATTCAGGTATTATATAAAGTATGACAATTTTCTCTTATACTTTTTGAGTAAGTGTGAATGACATCAAGAATTCTTGAATATGTCATTGATGTGAAGGAATGAATGTAATCTCTAAAAATCATAATAATCTTTATATCAGTTGAAGAAAAATGTGTTACAAAAAAGATATCAATAATATAAAATCTAAGTCATATATGTCACAAAATCTCCTTGAAATGTTTTGAAAGATTAGGAGAATTGATAATGAGGAAAGATGATGTTTCCTCAGTCTCCTCAAACACTAAAAACATCAATAAGGTAGGCTTGGATATGTTGTCCCGTTCAAGAAAAAGCCAAGCAACAGCTATTGTTGATAACATTAGGACAGGAGATATATCATTGTTAAAAGACAAAAATATACCAGAGTCTTCCGGGATATGCCTATCACCACAAAGGATAAAACACTGAAAGATGCGGTCTTCCAGACAAACACACCTTCCAAGTGGAGAAAACAGTCCCTCAAAGGACAAACTCCTCCCAAAAGGAGAATATTCATATGATATCCTCTTTTTTCCAGAGGAAAAAACTGAAAACACTACCATAAATGTTTCATCATTTGTCTTATCGTGTGGAAGAAAGTATCGACTCTTTGAATTCATCTCTCTTTAACTTAAATGGTTGATTATTGCCAAACTTCTCGAATCAATTTATCCCGGGATTATAATAACAGAAAAAAATTGACCCGTGGCCTTCAAAGGCCATGGATTTTAGGTTTGTAGACCAAATCTACAGAGTTCGATTGTGAAAATCTCAATGATACTCTCATAGCACTGATTATATCAACTCACGAAACACAAAATTATTGTGTTAGGTTTTTAGTATCGGCCAAAAATACGTGAAAGAAGATATTGATACACAAAGGCATATCATCTTATCACAATAGACCTTAATGAAGAAACAAAATAGAAATAAATGATAAAAAACCAAATTGAATGTAATCATCCATGGACAAAAAACCGAGACCTTAAGCATAAAAGCGGTCTTGGGGAAGAATCAGCAGTTTGAGGAAGAAGAACTGTTCAGTCCATTGTGCAACCAATAATTGGATGATAGTTATTGGAGATAGAAAGACCAGAGGACATAGGATGATGACTGATAAGATAACAGAGATGGACCAACTATTAATTTCGTCCAATCAGATGACAACGAAATAAGCTGAAAATTTTATGAAAAAGACAAAAGTTAATAATGAAGGTTGGATAACTCTTGGGAAGAAAATGTAATCCTAGCTTTCCAAGTGGCCTGACATGTAATACCCCAAAATATGCCCTATGAGTTTCTTTTGTATGTTTAAATTATTTGTAAATATAATTTGAATTTTAAGTAATTTAAATACAAGCAGCAAGAAAATGAAGCAGAATTTGACACAAGATAAACAAGGAGTAAATTAGTAGAATTGCCAAATAGGACGAATGACATAAGAATAAAAGGGTGTATGCCAAATTAAGTTTGTTAAGTTAAATTGTGAATAGAGAAGAGATGGAGGACTAAGTGTAAATAAGGAAGAATTTAGATCAAGGAGAAGACCATCTATTCATTGTATTATCACCTCAGATTGATTAATGCATCTGCCTCTTGTCTTTTGTCCTGATCAACGATAGCTGGAGTCGGAAAAGAGTGATAGGTGTTAGAAGATGTCACTTAGAAATTTGTATATTAGATTTTTCGGGAGGATTGGGATAGATTTATTCCTCATGGAATTTGCTATATGGCTTGATTATCGATCACGATATTGGTATGTTGCAGTATGAGCTTTGTATGGAAGAAGATGTAGAAACTCCTGTGTTGGACGGGAGTTGCACGAGCATAAGATTATTGATCACAATTAGTAAAGACATAGAAGAAAAGTTAGGATTATTCAGAGAGGTTAAAGGCGCCGGTGACAGACAAAGATCTTATGCCTTAATTGAAGAGGAGAGACATTGCATGTGAAGTGGGAACAAGGTCTTCTTGAGAAGTATCACCGTGGAGGAAAATTCTCTGATTTTGGTAAAAGGAGAGAATTGAGTCTAGAGGTTCATGAAGACCATGTGGGGTTGGAGCAGATTGGCCATGTGGCTTATCGTTTGGCACTCCCTCTAGAATTGACCAAATTACACAATGTGTTTCATGTGTCGATGCTTTCAAGATACCGCTATGATGAGTCGCACATACTACCAGGGCAGGATGTGCAAGTACAAGCAAATTTGTCATATGATGGCCCAGAAAGCTATTACGGCTCGAAGGTAAACGATTGCGGAATAAGCCAATCTTGTTAGTATTAAAAGTGCTGCGCATGGCTTAGCAAAGCGGGGGAAGAAGCTACTTAGGAGCGAGCTGACTATAAAAGTCACGATGTCGCAACTTTTCACTATAAGGTAAAATTTTGAGGACAGAAATTCTTTATGTGGGGAGAGTTGTAATACTTATCTATGCTGCTGGAGTTTTATAACATGTTAAGGTATTTGTAGAGTATAGTTTGAATTTTTCGTAATTTAAATGCAAACATGAAAATGGAAAACCGAATTTGTACAAGATAAGCAAGGGTAAATTGGTAAATTGCCAAATAAAGGACCCAAATGACATAATAATAAAAGATTGTATGCGAATTAGGATTTTGTTAGGATAGAATTGTAGATAAGAGAGAGATGGAGGACTAAAGTGTAAATAAAAGGAAAATTTAGATCAAAATGAGAGAAGACCATTTGGTCTCTCATTTTTTGGGAGAGCATATGGGTAGAGAGAGAAGGGGAAGAAGAAGAAGAAGAAGAAGAAGAAGAAGGAGAAGAAATCCAAAGAAAGGAATGAATGTCTAGGTTTTGTATAGAGCAGATTTTGTATGGTTTTGTATGGATTATTTGTAGGTTGGTATGAATTTGTGGACTTTTATATGAAATTCCTCCTTGAGCTAGGGTTTGAGGTATTAAAGAGTGTGATTACTTGTTAGGAGTATGGAATCCTCCCTTTGAGTATGATTTTGGTATGAAAGTATGGGTTTTTATGGATTTGTTTGGATTTTTGTATGAATTTTGTATGGAGAAAAAAATCAAACCATAAACCCAATTTTGATGAATTGGGTCTAAAAGGGCCTACTTTTGTATCAAGCCAGGTTGTGTGTTTTGGATGTGGGTTGGTTGATTGTAATCCTCAATTAGGAACTCCATTTAGCCAGTAAGGAAATATTGGGGTTTAGGGAGATCTTTGTCGAAATTTCTCAGGCTTCGTGTTTTGTTTGTCGTAAGCTTGGCGTCGGCTCATCCAAATTGAGTGATTCAAACATCTTGATAAACTAGACTTATAGGAGAACATATCTCCTTGAAATAGGTACATCCAAATTCCGAACCCTTCAGGCTTGAAATTCATCCAAAGTGGAGCAGCATGCTATGATGTGCAGCAGCCTGAGTGGGACACAATTGTCATTTTTATGATTGTTGGCCTCCAACTTCGGATGGTCATAACTTCTTCGTTCGAACTCCGTTTCTGATGTTCTTTGACTCTATGGAAAGCTTTTTGAGTCTAGAATCCATCCATATATAGCTTGGATGAAATTGGAACTCATATTAGGTCCAGAAGTCACGAAAAATAGTAGGTCACTATTAGTAGTAGTTACATTCTATATTATGAGCTCATATTATAGACTCCATAAATGCTTCGTAAGCATACACATGGTAACCATAGTTATTCATGCATATCTGTGAAATATGAAAAATCAAAATCACGAATAAATGATTGTAAATACTCGCGTATAATTCTTAGGATGACAATAATTATTCGAGAATACCAAGATATCTTGAACATAAAATACACATAGGATTATGCTTCCCAAAACTGTAAGAGAGAGGATAGATGGGGCAGTAATGCCCTATTAAAGGGGGAAAAGAAACAAGTGCGACATCGCCGATCGATTGGCCCGTTTGGTCATTACAGTGCCTTCGGGCCCTTATAGATGGTCATTTCTCGTACAATGATAACAGCGTTTTTGGGCCCTTATAGATGGTCATTGGCTCGCCCAATGATAACAGCGCATTCGGGTCCTTATAGACCACTGTTTCGTACAGTGAGTTGTGCACTTGGGCGCTATAGTTTCGGCTATCGCTTAAGGTTTATGCGGACATGGAAACATAAAACAAATGACTTAGATATGACATATGAGATGATAAGAGAAGCATAGCGTATCACGATGACAAATATACTATGACATGGCGCCCCGAGCCGGGTCCAGTTGACTACACATGGCCAGTGGAATACTCGTGAATGTCGGGTAACGGAACCCCATGACTCACGAAAAATGACGGAGTCTCCCTTTACGAGGCTATACGAGGTACCTAACTGTCCCGATCAGCATCATAAGACATATACATGAGTAAAAAGCGTACTTGGTCCCACTCTGACAATACTCATCGGCTATACATCGACTATATACCATAGTTCCAAAGTTAATAATTTACTTTTATACAACATATATTAAAGGATTTAAAACATTCTAATACATGTATCAACTAAAACACCAAAGCCCTGACCCGGCTTTCCTTCAAAATCGGCCTCTAGGATGGCCATCTCCTCGAGCGGCTCCACATGCACGAAGAAATAATATAATTCCCTCGACAAGTGAGCTATGTGAGTAAGTGGAATCGCGCAAATGGGTTCTTTCTCCGCTAAGTGCATATCACGATCTTCCCGATGTAGCCGCGCTCAGTAAATGCGTGATCCTACTTGAATGTCTACATGCCATCCCGTGTCTCGAGTCCTCCGCAGGCTTCCTTACGCTTGCTGTAATGTATGAGAAAAATAATCATTTTCAAAACAAAACCTATTGTTATTGAAATACACTGCGAATGTCGGTAGAGTATGGGACTACCTCAGGCGAATGTGTTGGAGGAACCTTAGAAAGCAGTCATGGTCCTCATCGGGAAATGATCTGTTGGACCGTCTCCCGATCATTCTCCGAAAATTCATCTGTAGAGTACTTTACCGCCCAGCCATGTTCGCTTTTCAGGAAATCCATGTCATGCACTCACACCTAATTTCTAGGTTACCCCGTGCATATGAAATGCATTATGTCATTTCAACACAATTCATATCACACATACAAATATATCATCATGCATATATTTACATAACTAAAGCACATAAAACATGTTATGCACATTCATCATCAATTTCACGAAATTGGCTCACATGGGCTAATTCTGACTACGAGCAATTCGATTTGAATTACTCAACCAAACACATTATTTCACAAAAATATTTCGTGAATACTATTCACATGAACAGTGAAACCCTCGGGTTACTGTTCACGGCCAATCATCCAATCATCGGTTCACTTTGTGAACCCGAATTTCATGGCCATTTTCGGCCTCATACAAATCAACACATGATTTATAGCATAAAGCACAACCCAGAAGTAGCGAAGCGATGCATTGCCTTTGTCACGGGTATCAACGGGGTCCTAAAATTCCCACAATTCGGTCCCGAGTTTTGGGGCCAGGTCAAGCCTGATGGGTCAAGACCTCAAACTAATCGAAACATCCCTGAAAACACTTAAACAAAGTGTAACATCAAGTAGGATGAAACCCTGCCTCTCGGGTTTGTCGAAACTCCTCAAAGCGGAGCCGCAGCGTAGGCCTCGTCGCGTCGAGCGACTTTCCTTCTTCAGGATTTAGACTGATCGGATCACTTGCCGGAAACCAGAAGAGGCCACACACTCTCTCTCTAACTACAACCTAAAAAGCTCACTTTGTAAGTTATTTTCCTCTGCACGCGTTTTTCTTTTGGTCTTTTGTTGAGGGAGATGAACACTATTCGCTATCCTGTCTTATTATCATTAAATCAAATTCAATAATACCAATCATGTCCTCACTCTTGGATTTTTGACATTTAGCACTACCTCGGCCATCCATTTCTATCATTTCTCTACTCATGCAACTTATGTTACATGAGTACATGTTATAGGTGAATTTTGTCACATCACATTTCGTTTTATGGCACTCAATACTCGATGCCTCGAAAAGAACGCAAATTCGGTATCTTAGAATTCGACGAGGTCGTAGTAGGCTAGATTTCGTGGGGCGGATCTCGGCCAATGAAATCAGTTTCATCATCCGAGATCTAGAAAAATTTCAGATTTTTACCGAAATTACGATTTTGCTCTTTTTCCATAAATTGGAATTTTCTCAGGTCTTACATGATAAGAACAAGAAGCAAAGTGTAAAAATGATATGAAATGTATATGAACGTTGATAAGAAATGAAACATGATATGAGAAGCAAATATGAGATATGTGTAAACATGTTTAAATGATAGGATATGTTAGATGTATATGCATGTGTATAGAAGTGTGATGACGTGTTGGTGGTGGTACGGAGGTTTATTCCCACTAGAAAGCGCCAAAGCTTGGCATAGGTTTTCATGTACGTAGCCCAGGTACGAGCGCGAGAGGCAAGAGGACAAGGACAGTCGCATCAATCTCGAGGTCAACACATCATTAGGTGCTCACTTGAAGACTTTTTGGTCTATTTTGTATATGTAATATCATTTTTGTTGTTTGTAAACAAATGAAGCAATGTAAATATTGTAAATGTTGAATACTTCCATGTATGGAGCTTGTATATATTTTGCAATCAGACGCTCTGAGATATAGTGTGAGTTAAGTGTTTAACATTATATGAATGAACAAGCTTAAAGGTTATAAGTTTAAAAAAAAAAAAAATTTTGATGACACCCTCGCTTGACGAGTGCCGGGTTGGGGGCGACACATGATAGGACACGTCTGCCACTATAAATGTAAATAATAAAGTGATCTAACAATGAATGTCTATCACTTTAATTATAATAACTGTGGAAAAATTGTTTGACAACACAAATGAAGATAATATTGAAGCTGAGGGTTGAAGATCAAAGTCAAAAAGATTGAAAAACAAATTTCTCAGGAAGAAAAGAGAAGATAAGAAGACAAAAGACATTTGGAGCAGGGAAAAGACATAGAAGACAGCTAAGAAGACAAAAGAAAAGAAAGAATGATACGCGAGAAGACAGATAAAGCTAAATCTTAAGATAAGATGATAACGCAGCAAGTCAGCAAAAGGATAAGAAGGAATCCAAAAACAGTAGCAAACTCCTCTATAAATTGATTGTGTTTCTCATTTAGGGAGGCATCAGAAAAACCATATCCATCTTTGTATCCATATTTTGTAATGGAGTTCTAAGTTTTCCATAGAGAAGCTTATATGTAAGATAAGAGAGAGTTTTATGAAATAAAAGTTTGAAGTTTCCCCTACTACCTTTTTTATGTTTAGATCCATACAATGAGTGTCTCTGATACTGATTTATCTCCGTACCATGGAGCTAGGAGGGCGTTAGGGAAGAAGGGATTGCTGTCAGTGAGGTGCAAAGGTCATTGGATTGCAACATATAACAGGTAACTAAGGAGACTATTTTGACTTTTACCGTTTAAACTTTTATCTACATATAAGTATTCTCTAGTTTGGTAAAATCCATCTCTTTATTGTATTTATCCTGTTAATCTGCTGTTTACCCTCTATTTAGATTATAGAGCCCCACACAAGGTATCAGAGCCCTACGTTCAGATAAAATAAAAGTAATCATATAATATAATATGTGATGAAATTTCTCTTGTTCAGAGAAATAGGAATAACAAAATTCAAATAAATTAGAAAAATAATATTATTTTATTTTAAAAATAATACAAAATTAAATTATCCAAAAATCTTAGATGATAATATCGAAGTTTATGATCTAGAATAATTTGATACAGAATATTGGTTTAATGATAAATAATAGAAGATATACTGAAAAAGTTTGTTATAATATAAGCATGATAGACTTAATTAAAGTAAATAAGATAGAAGAATTTAAAACATAAATAACAAAAACAATCATAAATTTGACAGAAAATCATGATCTAATATATAGAAGAATTTTGCAATTATGAAGAAATATTTAGAACAATAAGATTATTAGATAACATAAGAACAATTTTGGAATCTTTGTGATAAGATAATAAAGAAAAATATTATAAGTGAAAATCATGAATTGGATGATATTTTGAAAGTAATAAATTCATGAATAGTATAAAACTATTAAGAATAGTATTCGTATTAAACGATAATAAGTACAAATTGAAAAAATTTACAAAAGTTGAAAGTTTTACAAAACGTGTTTGAACAAGTTTTTAAATGGGAGTAGATGAAATAGTAACCTTGTATAAATCATAAAGAAATCAATAGTTATAATAGTAAAGTTATCCAAATAATAGAATGAAGGCCTTAAGACTAAAACAAAAAGCCAAAACCAGATATAACGTAAGAATTTTGTATTAAGGTTTTAAAAAACATGAAAATAATAAAAGAAAAATATGATTATGATCTAGATGACATTGTATGAATAGAATCTTTAACCTATTATAAATTAGAATTCTTAACAAATGATTGAATATAAAAACATTATATGTCTACAGCATGAATATCTTTCTGAAGTGTAATGATTATACAAGCTGAAATCTCCCTCGACAAATGAAAGAATAAATATTAGTAAAAGCTAAGATAGAAAATTTAAAGACAAAAATATACTTAATAGTTATAACTTTAGATTTAAATTTGATAAAAAATAATATTCAAGAAGCTTATAATCAAGAAGAAGATTATGATGAAATATTTTATAACAATTTAAATAAAATGGAAACTCCAACATACGAAGATTGTGAAAATCTAGATAATGAGTAAAATAATAATAAGAGATTTATTAATAAAAACTATAGACAAATACATAGAAAGTACACCACAAAAAAAGCAAGATTTAAATGATAGAAAAATACAAAATATGAAGAAAACTATATATCAAATGAAAATTGAATGTTTTGAAATTTGCTTATCTCTATCTAACAAGGCCAATCCAGAAAAAATATATAGAACTCAAAGACATGATAATTCCAAATATAATAGAAAATTATAATAAATACTTACCAATAAGAGTACACATAAATCCAAATAAGATACGGAACACAATAGAAAAGATAAAACTTTGTAAAAATGGAGAAACATCCATAAATAATTAAAAATCTAATGCAAAGATAAATAAGAAATTTATATCCAAAGGATACAATAAAAATAAAAGAATATGGATTATACAAAGGTTGGAAAAAAATTGTGAAAGAAAGAATTATAAAAACTAAATAACATGGAATCGAGAAAAATGAAAATATTGATGGAAGAAATATTAAAAGTTATAAAAAGAACATATAATAAATTAGAAAAAATTGAAGAAAAAATAAACAAATTAGAAAATAGAATGATAAATATAGAAATATAGATAATGAATTTAAATGAAACAAAATATGTGAATCTTATATGACATGTAGGAAGGCCTAGTAAAATAAAAGAAAAATACCCAAATATATTTGAAAAACAATACAAAATACCTAAATATGAACCAAGAGAAACAAAAAATTGAACAATTAGGAAATACATGCGTATACCTAGATATAGATTATCAAAAGGGTATCAAAACGGTGTTAAATAAATGGTCACAAGCAATGACATTATACTTTATGACACAAGAAACAAATTGGGATAATAATGCAGAACTCGAATAATGATAGGAACGATGCGTGATGTGTTGAAAATGGTAGGAAGGATTATCGATCACAATTTTAAATGTATATTCTGAATAACACTCACCTTGTAACCTTTGAAAGCAGTATATTTGAAGGAGTAAATACTTTTATTATATAGATATATCGTAAATGAATTCCTAAGAGAACTATGGATGACAGACAACATAGAGCAAAGAAGAAAATATATAAGAGAAGTTATAAATAAATTAGCACAATTACAAATTTGTAAGATGAATGATATATATGAATATACATGTGAATTTAGAAAATGGTATTATGATACATTTGATAGTAATATGAATATGACAATCTTAGCAAATACATACTATGAGAAATTACCGGGGAAATGGAGTAATTATTTCCAAGAGAAATATATGAAAAATAGAGCAGTGTGATGATACTTTAGGAGCTAGAATAGAATTTTTGAAGAAGAGAGATTAGCATAATTATGCGGCGGTATATTATAAAGGTCGCGAAATAGAGAAAAATATTTTGTGATTAGATAGATAACATCCCAGGAAAATGAAGTGTAAAGTATAAGAAAATAAAATTTGAAAAACAAATAGGAAAGTCAAAGAAAAATTTTAAAATATAAAAGATTTAGAAAATAGTGAAAAAACCATTTAAAAAATATTCTGAGAAAGATTCAATTATAAAAAGAGAAATATTACACAAAATACATCAAAATACAAAAGCAAATGCAAATGTTGGAAATGTGGTGAATTAAGACATTACAATAATAAATGTCAAAAAAAGAAAAAGACATTTATCATATGAGAGAAAATAAAGAAGATGATTTATAAAGTATACTAAGTTTTGATAGTGAAATGAATAGTATTTATAGTGAAAATAACAATAATTCCTCAGAAAGTGATATAGAATGAGTAAAGAATATCAAGAATGATATAGATTGAAGAGCACTTTTGATAATAGAAAACTACAAAAAATCCAGAGTCTAAATTTTGATCTAAAAGCCTCAAGAGATGGATTACTAAGATACCTAAATAAAATATATATATATATATATATATATGCATAGAAAATACATAATCTATGAATACCAAAAGATAGAAAAGTATAAACGATTATGTAAGACGAAATTCGATTTGCGAAATAAGGGCAAATCGTAATTTCGATTTGAAGTGTAATTTCGGTTAAAAATCCGAATTAATTACTCTAGATCTCGGATGATGAAAGCGGATTTCACCGTTGGAATCGTCCATGAAGGTAGGTAGCACGTAAAATTTGTTCGAATTAAAGGCGGTCGAAGTCGACACGTTTTTTGAGGCATCACGGTTCGGGTGCCGTAGAGGCAATTCCCGATCTGACGAAAGTCACACATATAACAAGTACTCATGTGCCATAAGTGGTATGAGTAGAGAAATGATGAAAATGGAATTTGTCGAGATAGTCAGAATATCAAATGCGGAAAATCAAAAGGAATATGAGTCATTTGGAAAGTTTAAGTCACTAGAAGACAAAATAGGGTACATGGCTTGTCTTCTCCACTTAAACTAAAGAGCAAAAACATTGAAATGTGCAGGGGAAGATGCAGTATTTATTTTTAACTGGGTTTAGAGAGGCGCCGAAGCTTACAGAAATACGGGGCGTCAGTAGGTCGCGGTGCTTCGGGACAGAAGGAGAAGCTGGCTACGCGGAGAGGGCTTGAGCGTGGAGTACCAGATTTAGGAGTTTCCTCAAACTCCGAGAGGTAGGGTTCTCCTCTTGGTTTTGTCCTCTTTTAAATACTTTGCAAATGTTTGAGGCGATTGAGGCCGTGAGGAGGCGGATTCGTCAGTCAGGCCTTGGGACCGAATTGATATGAATTTTTGAGTACCCATTGGAGCAGCCGTGACTGCCACGGCTGATTGGGTTGTCAAATTTGGGTGATTTGGTATTAAATCATGTATTGGTTTGGAAAAGGCCGGGAATGGCCGTGAGATGCGGGTTCACAAAGTGAACCGATTACTTGTTGAGTGTTGGAACCGTAAACCCTAGGGTTTTACTGTTCCTAGGAATAGTGACACAAAAATATTTTGTGAAAATATGTGTTTGATAGAAATTGATTTAAATTAAATTCTTCCGTGTTTGATCATTAGCCCAGTGAGCTAATTTTGATGTATGAGTTGTAAAATTGCATAACATGATTGTGTGATTTGAATTATGTAGTATATTCATTGTTTATATATTTCGTGTGATTAGGTACGTATTGGAGCGGCATACATGCATTCCATATCTGTTAGAGCAGCTAGGATTATAGGAGTGAGTCGTGAGATGAATCTAGAAAAAAAGGTTCGAAGGGTTGTCTAAAGCATTAATTATCGGAGGGTAGTCCAAAATTAAAATATATCCCGATCGTCGGAGCGGCCCAATTGATATTCATCGGAGGGTAGTCCCCAAACAAATAATATATCAATCGTCGGAGCGTGATTGATATATACATCGAGGAAGGGTTGTCCGCAGAATAAACAAATTAATAATTCTCATACGAGGCTGCAGTGTGAAGTCGATGAGGACTCGGGATGCGGATTAGTCATGTAAGACATTCAAGTAGGATCATGCATTTGCTTGAATGTGTGTTTAAGTGGAACATTACCGCGACACTTGGGTGGTGAGTATCACTTAGGAGTGATTCTCCCTCTTGAGCATTAAGCTCACCCCCGCGTCGATAGAAACCCCCTTTTTGAATACGGGATGCGTGCGGGGAGCTGATAGTCTGAGTTGAGTTCTGGAAGAGAAAGTGAGATCGTGGTTTCTGGTGGTTTATGTCGGAAGATATTTTGAGTTTAATATTGTTGATGAATATTGTAACTCTTGTAATACTCGAATCTCTGGTCTGGTTGATTGTAGAGTGTTTGTGTTATGATGGTCATCATTAGTTCTTCATGCCATTTGAGACGAATATGAGTCTTTGGGTTGTTTTGACCTTTGGAGTGGGAGACTAAGCAGTTTACTTTTTAAAAAGATTTGATGGATTGGGCATATGAAACATGTTTAGGGTTTTTAAAACAGATTTAGTGAGGACAAAAGGAATTTCTTAGATGTAGAGGTTGAGAGGAGCATGGAGGCTTTTTTTAGGCAGAGGGTGGTTTTTATCAGAGTGCAGTGCAGAACAGAAAATGAAGGGAAGTGTGACAATGGACAAGATGAGCAGAGATCATTTGTGGAGTGCTGATGGCAGCAGTTCTGGTTAAAAACCTAATCTAGACTCATGAAAGTCACCTGGGAAGTATCCGAGGGGGTCAGCATATCTGAAATTAATGTTCACATGTTACCCAAAATATAACATTAATTTAGAAGATAAAGATTTTGATAATAGCCTAACCTTATATTTCAAATTCTTAAGGAATGATTTTATGAAATAATGTAATAATGTAATGACAATGTATTATAATTACTTTGTACACTATCGATTCAAATTATGGAAAGATTTACCAAGATAAGCCATTTATAGAAATTAGTGATGAATGTAGAGAAATTGTTGAAATAATAGAACCTTAAAGTTGGATATAATATAAATACCAACAAATTACATTTTAAGTCTTGAAGATGATATTTTTGAAGAAGACTGTATACAAAGAATTGATTTACCCATATTTAGGGGAAATTCCTTAATATGAAATAATATCAAGGAGAAATAGTTTTCAAATAATAAGAAAAGATGTACATTTACCTTTCCTGATAAAAGTTAATTATTATAATGGAGGAAGAGAAGTTGAAGAAACAAGAATTTTAATAGATACAGGTGCTAGTTGCAACCATATCCCGGCTAATAAATGTGAAATGATAGGAAGTATAACAAGCCCATATGTTTTTAAAAATTATGATGATCAAACATTAGTAATCAGTAGGATAAATAGGTTCAAACAAAATTAGTTATTTGTAAATTAGTTATCATTACAAATGTGACGCCCCAAAACCCGGGGGTCCGTTGACAACGTCAACCTGCGGAATAATCGTGGATGTCGGGTAACCCGACACCACTCATGAAAATCGGGCGAGTCTCCTTTGGCACGGGAGGCTGGCCTGGCCTGTCCCGACGCGATCTCATGAGACATGTACATGAGTAAACACGGCCACTTGGACCCATACATCAATACTCATCAAAAATACACTAACTATGTACCATAGTTCAAAGTTAATAAATCACTCTTAATTGACATATATTAAAATTACAACATTCTAATACATGTTATACATGACATCAAAGCCCGCAGTGGCTTTCTTCTCAAAACGACCTCTAATGAGTGTCGCCTTCCCGATCGCTCCCTGTACCTGAAATGGTGATCCCTCGACAGGGTGAGCAAAGCCCAGTTGAGATAATTTCCTTCATGGGTTACTCCCCACCTAAGTGCACATGCATGGCAAACAATCATATTGGCTTGATTTCGAGCCTGCTCGAATGTACACGCGACCCGATCTCATGTCCAGGAGTCCTCACCAGAGCTCCTCACATATGCCTAAGCCGAATGTGAGTAAAAATATCCAGTTTTCAAAACAAAAGCTTTTTGTTCTCGAAAACTCACTACCGAATTTCGGTAAATACATTGGACTACCCTCCGAGGCGAATTGCTGGATATTTCTCCAAAACAGTCATGGGTCCGCCTCCGAGATGAACTGTTAGACAACTCTCCAAGAGTCATCGAAGATGCCTCGAAATTCCTTTCACAAACATTTTCATTTTGTTTCATTTCATGTCATACACTCACTCCTAATATTCTAGGGTGGCCAGTGCATATGGAATGCATGATGTCAATCCCAAAACATTCATGCTAATATATTCATTGCATATATAATGCATAATTAAATCCCTTAATAAATGCATGTTATGCAAATTTTTCACCATCGATACACCAAAATTAGCTCATATGGGCTAATTAACAAACACAAACAATTCATTTTGAATCATTTAACAAAACACATTTTCACACCAAAAATTTCGTGTCACTATTCACATGAACAGTGAAACCCTCGGGTTACTATTCACGACCACACAAATAGGAATTTTCTCCACTCTGTTCAAAGCTTTTGAGATCAAATTTACAGCTAAAACAAGCCTCTGAACATTCCTAACCATTTACATGGCTCTTAGCCAAAGATTAGCACAAGTAGGAAAAGATCCTACCTCTTAGAGTTGTCGAACTCACGAATAGGTGTTGTCACTGCAGCAGCCCTCGCCTCATAGGTCAGCACTGGCTGCTTACTCGAGTCAGCCAAGCGGTCTGAATGAGAAAATCTAGAGAGAAGGATTACACTCTCTCTAGAAATGAAATCCAGCACCCACTGCATCATCCTTCACGTTTTGGCTCTCAAATGGGGAAGATGAATACTGTTCATCTTTCGTCTTATTATCATTAAACTTTCATTTAATTCCCAATGTGTCCCTTCTTCTAGATTTTTGACACTTGGCACAATCTAATTCGTCCATTTCCATCATCTCTTTAATCTTGCAACATGTGTCATAAGAGTACATGTAATAGGTGACTTTTGTCACATCACATGTCTCTCAAACCACGTTCTGACACGGAGCCTGGTGCCTCAAAGCGTGAATTCCAGTATGCCGGAATTCGTGAAGTCGACGTAGTTGCATTTAGATTTCGCGAGATGATTCCATGACAATCAGTTTAAGTCATCGAGATCTAGAAAAAATTTCGGATTTTTTTATCGAAATTACCGTTTTACCCTTTTTCAGAAAATTGGAACTTTCTCGGGTCTTACAACAAATTAGCACACAATTTATTTATTAATTCAAATATATTTTTAAATATTCGTAAATTTTCACAACAAGCACATCCAACTTAGTCTTAAATCTCAAATAAACCTACAAGTTTTATTTTAAAATATTTGGAAGTTTTATTTTTTATTTCTAAGAATTGTATCCGGCTATGTATTATCATTTTAAAATACAGAATCGTCAGCATAACCAAATCATATAAATATATAAAAAAAAATGTATACAAATATGATATATGCAAATATAAGCATGCTCCAGTGAGTACCCATGAGAATGGTAATATATATTTCTCTTAAGACATCTCCTAGAATACACAGCTAGTTGATCTATAAGGTCCCGTGCAATCTCATATGGGGTTGATGAAGCCGAGGGAGCTGATGGATGAAATACTCGACGTCTGCGTGGAATGCGAGGTCGCCTAGGTGGAAGTGCACCCAACTCTGATACAAGGTCAATCATGGTCTCATCGGTCTCATTGATGGGAGGCAATGTAGGGGGTGTTAAAGTCGAAGATGATCAGGTGATATCTACTGCCATGGAAGCTGGCTCTGGCGACACCAGAGATGGCAAAGATGTGATTTGTAAAGGGGGAAATGTGGGTGATAATGGTGGGATGACATGTGGAGAGAAAGTCTCGGCCCGATGTGAGTGTGTGGGGAGTACATGGAGGTGATGTGTAAAGTGCAATGGGTGTATAAAGATAACTGGGGTAGATGGGTAAGTGTAGGGCTTATGGAGTATCGGAACAAAATGTAGAGTGGGTGATAATGGTGGCAATGTCGGTCAGGTGTACCACAACCTCCCTTACCATCTCAACCACGACCTCGCCCACCAACTTGACCACGACCTCACCGATCAACTCTCCCTCTCCCTCTACCTCGAATTGGTTGCATACAAACTGGAGTGGATGACACCGGAGGTCTAATGGATGGTCCACGTGAAGTAGATGCCTCTTGATCATGTCCAACGATGCTCTTCTCCTCTTTGATCTAGTGTAACACTGATCTAGCAATATGATGTAAATCATACACCAATCCTGTGGTAGCCCCAAGCTATCGACTAGCTATGTCAGCCAGGGCAGAGATCTCTAAAAGAACCAACCAAATAATTATAAATACGTAATCTATTGATTCAAATTTAAAAAACACTTTATAAATACAAGACTCTAACTTACCAAAAGTTGAGTAGTACCTGCTATAGTATGATACCTCATGTATCATCCACAATAGACAATTGATGTCGCAGCGTCGTGTATCTATTGATACCACTACATATATGGATCATAGAAGTCCATAATACCCACCATAGGGGGTGAGGTGATGATCCTATCCGCTCGTATCCCATAAGGCAACGTATGGAGCATGATACATCGCCTAATCTCTCGAAGTAAGATCCCACATTGCATCCACTCCATGCATGATTTATTGCTCGCCAAGAGCAAGATGGAGTATCTCTTTGTAAGCTGACTAAGCGCGAGACTCCTCTAGAGCGATGCCACTCAACGAGTCCAGAAAACATATAAATTGGTGACATCGTCTTGCCAAATCTCGATCGGATAAAAAGCTGATTTCTAATTTGGTGATGAGCTCTTCAACGTATGGTTGCCATAAGACCTACACATTTACAATTTACGTCAATAACGTTGATGTGAATATGAATTAAATTACTATAGGACCATCTACTTTTACATATCATTACCTGATCAAGAGTCTATGCATCTAGTTGATCTCTATATAAGAGGAGGACATCGGATGGGTTATGCACCCATGTCAAAGGTACTCTCCACTTACACCCAGTAAGCAGTGGCTGCAGCAGCCGCGGCATCAATGGGTAATCCATTGTGGACCAGCCCCTCGCTAACGTCTCCGCCCGACAACATCGGCGTCACAAATCATGATGTAAAGGGCAGGTTCTTGGAGGTGTTGGATGTGCTGCTAATAGCCCAGAATCGGGTTGCCTCACGTGAAGTCTCTCCTAAGACTAGAGCTGCATACAAAATAAACAAAAATGTAACCAATTAATGATGCCTTTGTCAGTTACATGAATCGTATGTAATAAAATAAAGTTATTATCATGTAGCGATTGTAATACAATCGCCTTCTAATACCCATGCATTAATGCGTCAAGCTGCTTCAGGCATAACTCTCGATATAAGCGTATTGTAGTACTACACTACCCCAACTATACGTCGCGATCTACGTCGAATCTACGTAGCGATGGGAGAAAACACAAAGGACATGCCTCCCTTCTTTGTCGCGGCTTAAAGAAGGATCCAAGCATTGCCAAGATAAAACCATGCCCACTCTGCTTTAAGGTGACATCGTCTACGTCAGGTGCTAGGGTGGATAACTGGTCACATAATAACCTTATGGCGAGAGCGGATCCTCTGAGAGCATCAGCAAGTGGGGTGACACCTAGCAGCTTCTGCGCAGCTGCACATGTCGAACTTCACCGCATTGTCTCGGTATTTCTTGATCCGTGGATCTGAGAGCTGGGACCAGTAGCAACATCATGTAACCTTGATCGACATCTCGGACAGAATGAAGTACGAAGTGTGTATTAAGCGTCTCGAAGGCTCCGCCATCTCTCAATGAGACTAGTGAGTGGCCAATTGATCATGATGTGGCCCATGTGGTATATACCAGCAGAATCATGCGAATCAAATGTGGACAAATACATAGGTCATCTCATACATTGAAATAAGATCAGCGCTATCTGTTTGTAGAGGGTGGGTACCTCACTGAAACTAAATAACAGGCATCAAATCGTTTTACATAATTGATTATATATAAATTACACCAACAATATGTAATAGTAGTTGATATTTAATAAAATACATACCTACTCCGTATCTACTATGTGTGACATGTCCTGCAATACTAAGACAGATGGATCTCAAGGATCCGCATCATAAAGCCCTCCGAACGCCATATCTTTAACATATAACACAAAGACAGTCTAATTATTAACAAAAACATTTGTTGAGAAACCTATTATCCTTCATGCATGAATGCAATTACTAAGGCAAATAACAAAAAAAAACCACGTACAAAAGAATGATGTCTCATTTACATAAATCCCCGGTACACCGCGATCTTTTTATATTCAAGAAATAAACATTTGTACATAAGTCTTATACAAAGGAACTACAAACATGATAGGCAAAATGCCTTAAAAAAATATTTGAGTTACATCCCATCTTTTACTGAACTTGATTCCTATTCTTACAAGAGCGTCGATTGTGACCCGATTGTTTGCACAACCCACATGTGATAGTAGTTTTCCCCTCCCTAACGTCCATTTCATTAGCCAAACGAGGTTTGTTGGGGCATCCGCGCACAGTATGCGTCTTAATTGACTTAGGAGGTACAATCATAGGACTATCATAAAGAGATCATTCATCTTCATTGAATCTAGGGTGAAACAACTTTGCCCAAGTATCATAGTACGATTGCATAGTGAGAGTAGCCTTGAACAAATGTCGAAAATCAACACGCGTTGCTAACATGCTTTGCTATGATATGGCTATATGGAAATCCATAAATAAATGTCCTACCACGTATTCATTTCTAGTCATATAAGTTGAGTCGTTGTATTAGACCACTCCTTGACTTTACATGAAATCGTCCCTGGATGTGATCGTAAAGAACAATTTCCATTGATCCAGCCTTACCGACACGGGCCTTAATCTGAGCATCAACATAAGGAGTGTACTGCTCATCAGATGCCAATCTGTTGGCGCCTTGTTCCCTTCTTGCAACAAAGTAACTATTAAGTGGGAAGATTAGTGGTAATCTTGATGATTGGTAGGATTACGAGCTCCTTTAAGAACACTATTAAAAACCTCGGACATGTTGGTAGTCATTATCCCATATCTCACGGCCTTCATCATGTCACTGAAGTGCCCATATCTCAAGAGGGATCACCTCTAACCATTGTTATGCTTCCGAATTAATTCCCCAAATTGTAGCCATATGCCTATTGAATTTGCGTTGTTTAGTCGTTGAAGCTGCTCTACATACCAAATTCTTCAGGAGTTTAACTTTGAAGCGTGTCATAAGATTGCTTGCAAGATGACGCATGCAAATCTTGTGATAGGCAAATGATGCAGCCCAACCAAGATGAGGATCACTCATTGCTGCCATAATACCTAAATGTCTGTCAGATATAACACAAATTCTCAACCTATGAGTTACTCTTTTTTTATACATGCTAAGAACCAATCCCAACAATCAATATTCTCACCTTCTATAATAGCAAATGCCAATGGAAACAACTTATTATTTCCATCACACCTCATAGCAATCATTAACATGCCTTTATACTTCCTATACAAATGTGTACCATCAATACTGGTCTGGAGACGATAATGTCGAACCCTTTAATAGATGGCAAAATGGCGGAACAAAGCGTTGAAATATATCGGTGTTTTGCATATTACTATCAAATTTTTTCCAAGTTACAACACATCCAGCATTTGCTTGCTCTAAGGCTATGAAAAAACGTGGCAGCTCTATATATGATTGAGAAAAGTCACCAAATAAGTGTCTAAGTGCTTTATGCTTTCCATCCAACACCTTTTTGTATGAAATTTCATATCCTCATTTCTCCATCACACTTGCTTGAATAGCATATACAGACAAAGTGAATTGTATCTTAATAATTGCCTCGATACGAGCAGCAACCAACTTTGAGTCCAATTGATGATGGTCCCGATTCAAGTAAAGATTGACACAAGTGTGCGACCCTTTATACTTTTTGATAACAAATAAACAAGTAACTTTCACAAGCATGACACGAAGCTTCCATGGATATTGGCATTAATCGGCCTTCTTACATCTTAAAACTAGCAATTTTTTTAAGGATGCAACAACCACAAACTCTTTGTGTTTGGTGAAGTAAATCTTTGCATCCTCTTGCAAAGCAGATTTGGAATTAAAAACTTGGCCAACTACAAATTCTCAACTTGAGTATGCGGTAGTATGCTTCACTCATGGAGTTCAATCACTTGAAATAACATTACCAAAGTTTTCATCATGTTCAAATTGAGGTGATGGTGCTAAGTGATACTGAACAGGGGATGACTCATCTGGTTCCTTAGCATCTGTGTTATTTGATACATCATAAGATGCCGCATGGGTAGAGACATATATCTCTTACTCATTCTCCAAAACTTTGTTGAAAGTATGGAAGGATGATATATGTACATCAACTTAAACATCTAAATCTCCATTAGATTCATCATCAACATCTTCATCAAATTCATCATTAGTTTCTTCAGCTTCACAGTCTTCATCATCTTCATATACTCCACATCTGTCAGTATCCAGTGCTAGACCGCTACTAGGTCCACAACCATAGTCAAATTCGACAACATTATCATTTTCTCGAACCAATAAATCTGTGTAGGCACCCACAGATTGATTCACTTGTGGCTTGACTCGAAAGACCTCAATATACAATTCAATTTCCTCCATGCCAGTTGTGTTAACCAAGTTCAACATTCGGTACACACTATTGTCATCCCATATTGGAAAAGGTTGGAACTATTTCGGCTTTTAGGATCTTACAAATTGAGGGTAATTTGAGCGCTGTTTTATCGATAGTTATACTTGCTTACAAAAATAACCTAAATTTTTTTTTTTATTATTTTATTATATATTCGGGTATAAATTGAGCCAAACTTGGGTATTTAAGAAAATTATTAAATGAATGACTGAATTTGTTATCGATAAGTGATTTAAAAAAGTTGTTCACGGAAATTTACCCACGAGTGTCAAGGGTAAAGTGGAAACTTATAAAATCAAGGACATAAGGTCATTTGTGAATATGTTTATGTGTCTAAGAGTGAATATGGGAAAATTTGAAGTGCAAATAGAAAAGGATGTATGGGCTATATAGCATTTTGAGATAGCTTAGGATTGAATGGGAACTGTAGAGCCATGAGGCGCCTTATATGAGGAGTTTGATTTAAAATGAAATTTAGTCTGAGACTTAAGTCGGAAATGGGCTTTGTAAGGTCTGACGAGGCCTTATTTGAGGAGTTTTGACATAAAGACCAAAAATGGTCTTAGAACAGCACACTTAGCCAAAAACGTATTTGAGAAAAGGAGAGAGCAAAAAGAGGAGAAAACCTAGGGTTGTATAGAAGAGATCAAACTTTTGGTGGACAATCTTCCATATTTGTGCAAGATTTGGAAGATTGTTGAAGGAAGAAAATTTAGGGCTTGAAGAGCAAGAGATTCGAGTAAGAACACAAACCACAGAATTTTATTTTTATGATGTTTGAGTTAGGAAAACCCTAAAATCATCCATGGGATTTGCTTGTGATTGGTTTAGGATGATATTAGGATGTTATTAGGAGTGATTGAAATGATTTATTTTGAGTTTTGAGGTGTTTTGGAAGAAAATCACTAAGAGGAAATTATGGTGTTTCAAAGGAGATGCTATCAAAATTTTTCCAAACCCATTTTTTTGTTTTGGCCATAACTTGGTCATTTCTTATCCTAATTGAGTGATTCAAATTGATAAGTACACTAGATTTATAGTAGAACAAACTCTCTAAAGTATTATTTTAAATTTGGACCCAATTATGGACCCAGAAATGCGTTGAAGTGATGCTCACATTTGGATAAATTTCCTGGTTCCAGTGCAGAAACGATTATGTGTTTTGGAGTAGTTTGGTACTTAGGCCATAGTTGAGTTTCACTCACATCCTAATTGAGTGAAGATCAAATTTCTGGGTAACTAGACTTCTAGGAAAATAATTTACTTGAAGGAAGGGTATACAAATTGTAACCCCAGAAGTGCTAGAAATCCTTCAAGGGAACTATGTTCTTTTGAAAAATGCCTTACACATTTTGCAAATTCTGATGATACGAATGTAAAATTCCATAACTTGAGTTTTTGTGATCCAAATTGGATGATTCCAATTGGAGGAGAAACCTAAGAACTATAGATTCAAATGATTAGAAGGGATCATTACCAATTTATGGAGTTAAGACCCCTTAAATTGAGAAAAATAGTAGGTAGCAAGGTAAATTTGGGGATACCAACCGAGTTTAGCATAAAGATGCCATAACTTGTGTTTAAGAGTGATCAAATGAGATGATTCAAATTCCTACTAAAAATAGACTCACAGAGCTATAATTTTTGTGAAGGGTATATGAGCAAAATATGACTCAATTGTCCCCAGAAAATTTGGCAAGTGAGGTGTATTGGGTAGACATCAACCCTAACCAAAAATCCTAGAATGCACAAATGATTTTTCTTGGTTATTCTTTGATTGTGAAATATGTGTGATGGATTAGGAGTTAACGAGGAGGAAAATCAGGAGTTGAGGTCAAGGTCAGGGACCAGAGACAAGGACGACAATCTTTTTGGGTTTGTTCTATCTAGCCCATTCCTCGTTCAAGTTTTGCATGTTTGTTCTCGTTTCTAATTCTCGTTTCAATATTTGAAAGGCTTGTTAATCTGAAAAGAAAAGCATATTGAATTGTTTTTGAATGATTTGAGAGGCATTGATTATAAAATGTTTGCATATGAAAGCGCATGACTATTGAAAGTGAACTATTTATACAAATGTACATATTATGCTTGTGCTTTTCACTATCTTAAAGGTGCTGAAACGCCCTTAATAGAATGTTAATCGATTTGGATTCGTATTAAGGATGAATTTAATTATACCGTAAGGGTCAAATTAAGCGATCTTGCGAATGATTGTATTGATGTGTCACTCCGTCCCGGCAGCCGGCGGGGCTGTATCGGTAGTGTTCACTATTTGATTATTATAACCCCGGGGACGGTATTCCAGTAGGCCGTCTTGTGTTATAAAACCGTTTTATCACAGAGCTGCGGCCAGTATTGAGTGTCTGCAGAGTGAACTTTGATATCGCAATATAAACGAAGAGCGTAGGTTAAATTCGTTAAGGCATAACTGAATTGATTGGCATAACTGAATTGATTTGCATATGGCCCAGATTGAATTGCATAAGCGGGGTGAATCTGTGAGCATATTATTTGGAAATGGTTGGAATGAAATGTGTTTTAAAATGGAGTCATTACAATGGTTGTCATTGATTGCCATCATATCCTTATTTGTTCAAGCGTGCAATCCAGCAGGGTACATCCAAAGGTACAATGACAGCTTTGTTCTCATATTTGACATCTGTTTCAGTCCTCGGTATATTTCCATTATAATAGCATATTACGAGAATAGTAGAAATAGACATATTTGACCTATACAAAATGGTCCCAATAAGTTACAAAAGATGAGACAAATATAGTAACAATTGATTAATTGATTGAATCACTTGGTAGGGCCTTGTAAAATGTCCCCACGACCATTGAAATATTATATATACTTGGAAGTGCTTTAGTCGTGTAGGTTTGTAAGTAATGGCGAAAAACATACAACTTTATTAGCTGACATGTTTGCTCAACTCCTTATAGATTTTGGTGATCTAGGGTTGATCAAATAAGTGGGGAAAAGATTTAGGCCTTATTTGTTAATAGTTTTTTAAACTATTTTTTCTTTAGACAAAAAACAAGAAGAAAAGGAAAAACTCTAATACTGGTATGGTGAGAAATAATTTTGATTGGTTTCCTATGTTTTGTATTTAATTGAATATGAGAAATGTGAGTTGTCATTTTCACGCTACTTAAGTTTAATGTTGTTATTATTCTATGATATAATTATACATGTAAAAGTCTTATCTTGAAATAAAATGCATAAATCTTGCATTTTATTTTATTAATTTTTTTTCATCTATTCACTTTGTATTATATTGTTATATCACTATATTCTTATAAGACTCGAGGCCTTAGTCTCTCCTACAGCTATCATTTTTACTATTTGAATTAGGCCTTAAGGGCATTTTATTATTTTTAAAATTTACAATATAATAGTTAATAATAACACTTTTCAGCAAACACCAATCTAGTTCGTTTGAGCCATGTAAGTAACACCTTAGCAAATTCCGCTGTCCCGAACAACAGCTTTACAAATTTTTTTAAGATAAAGTCGTTGTCTAGGACAGTCGCTTTATCATTAATCAAAATATATGTTTGTTATGTAAAAGATATGTATTTGAATTAATTGTTAAAAATTCCTTTTAAAATTGGAAATGTTTTACATTTTCCATAAATTTCATATAACAACCCATAAAACTAACTCCTCATCTAATCTATGGGGCTAACATTTTGACTAATCTCATGAGGCCATAGAGTTAAAATTTGGTAAACCTCAATTATGATGAGGTAAACCTTAAAGAGCCCAAATCAATTAAGATACCCCTAATTTTGTATAAGAAAATTATCGTTTTCTATTTTCATAAAAAAAAAATCGAGAAATAAACTTAGATGATACCTAAGTTAAATAATGTTAGAAATCAAAACTAATCTCAAAAGTATAACTTTTTCTCGCTCTAATATGTCATTATATTTTTCAAAGTTTTTCATCATGCATTTTTAAAAATGCTTTTAAAAATATAAATATTTGTTGTAGTATAAAAAAATAATCGATTCTTTTACAAGCTAGCCTCTGGAAAGAAATATTTTTATTAAAATTCCAGTAAAATGTTATTAGAAACACATTTTTTTAGCATATGACAACAACTATTTAATTCAATTATTTTTGAAAAAAAATTTGAAATTCAATTATAGAATTCCATAATGGTTAAAATTAACATATATTGAGATATAAAAAAAGTAGATTGTTTGGATATTTAGAAAATTAATTAAATATATCTTATTATTAATTTCAAATAAGATATTGATGATGCCTAAAAAAAAAACATGCGTATGGGCCCGAACCTTGGACAGAGAACGAGCCGCTGAGGTTTAAGGTGGGCTCGGGCGAGGCTAGGCCCAACGACGTGAGGGCTCGGCGTGACAGCATCCGTCAGGCTAAGGCGCGGAGGCCCGGTTGGGGACCAAGCCCACCGTCGGGATCAAATAGGTAACATGGATGGTCCACCATCCACCCAAGCCGAAGTATAAAAGGGAGTACGCATGCATGATCCGCTCTCCACTCATTGAGGGAGGAAGGATCTCTCACGATCACGGCTCCTTAATTATCCTTTAATATTCAGTTGACGATAAGGAAAGAAGGATTCCCTACCCAATTGACAAGATGTCGTATTGTCATCTAACAAGGAAAGTCATCGTGATCACCCACGAAAATCTTAGAGCAATTCCAGAAGAAGATGCAATCACAAAACCTGACCTTAGTTGATCCTAACCCGCCCAGTAAGAAGAAAGTGACTTAGGCGTGGAGCGACGGCACACTCAGCCAGGACCACCCTTTGCGCTGTGCGGGTTGTATATCGATCCGACTCGGCGAGCGGCCCGTGACTCGGCCAAGCTCCAACCCGATATCGATGAAAATCACCATCGAGTTTGAAAACTGTAGATACGTAGGAGCATTTGTTTTCATACAAATCAGCGGAGTTTCTCGGTGGTGATGGTATCGACTCGAAACATGAGCAAGTCGCATGACCCCTACGGGGCTGTGAGACCCCGATGGGACAAGCGTTCACCGAGCTCTTCACGCCGCTAGCAATGGATGGAATAAGTGTGTGATCTTGTGTACTAAGGGGTTGGCGGAACTCACCAAACAGGTGCAACGCCCTCGGGTGGCCTGCAGGCCGTGAGCGCCCTTGATACCATTCCATAGGAGTAACAACAACACCTAAGTGCCCCTCAAGAAGTTGACGGAGGGAGGGAAAATAGTAGGACAGGGCATGATCTCCCATACCCTCCGGAGATGAGTCCTTGATGAGGGGATGCTTGGCGGGGAGCAGCCCAGGTGATGAGCTGACCACTTGCTCCCGGCGGGAAGGGGAGCGATCTTGGGAGCGGTTCGGGACATCGACAAGAGCTGACCACATGAAGGGAGGTGTAAAGGCCGAGCCCTAGTCTCCATGGATGCTCTAGTACAACAAAGCTTGGAATCCGGGTTCATGACTGGGAGTGCTACACTTCCCTCTCGGAGTGGGAGTCGGGATGCGGATCAAAGACCTTTAACGGGACAAAGGATCCCGTAGACCACCTCAACACCTATAAGACTCAGATGGAGCTGCACGGATACCAGGACCCCATGCGATGTAGAGCCTTTGCCATCACGCTAAAAGGCTCAGCATTGGCCTCTAGTTCAACAGAGGCTCACTTGACCTCAATCATCCTTCAGCAAAGCCTCCATCTCTTTCGTATCACTTCATGGGCTCGGACGTACGGGAGCCCAGGAGGCTACCACTGCGACCATAAAGCAAGGCCCACAGGAGAATCTGAGGTCCTACGTCTAAAGGTTCAACTCGGAGTCATTAAAAGTAGATATCCCATATGAGAAATTTGCCATCACCACCTTTATAGTCGGGCTAGGCATAGGTCCGAAGATTTAATGTTCTCGTCTCGAAGAACCCTCGATGACATGGTAAAGTGCTTTCTCTAGCGAAAAAAATACATCGGCAATGAGAGGCCTTTATGTCTAAACAGGGAAGCTCTTCTGCATAAAGGAAAAGCAAGGACGAGAAAAGCGGGGCCAGAAGCCCCGAAAGGCGAAGGGGCGAGACGAGATCTCCACGAAGGAGCGGAAAGAGAGCGAGGAGATCGATCTCGAGAAGGAGTAGCGTCGAGGACCGCTTGGGTCACTTTGAAGCCCGAGTTAACGGTCGCGTGGTACCCACCTCAGCAATTCACGCCCGTGACCTCGATTGTCTCAGTCTATGTAAGTTTGCGTAAGTTTTTAAGTTGGTCGTCTCAGATGAAGACGGACCCAGCAAAAAGAGACATAACTAAGTACTGCGAGTTCCACAAAGATCATGGGCCTTGAACGGATAGTTGTATTCGAGTTGAAGAAAAGAAATCGAGATTCTTTATCAGAAGCGTGGACATCTCCGCCGTTACGTGGCTCAGAAGATAAGACCAAGCACCTCCTCCACCACCTCGTCGGCCCATTATTCGGCCTTCGGCCAGCCACAGGAGAGGTCGATGATTTAGGAGTTCGCAGTGGTAGGGGAATCGGTCTGCCGGAAGGCTCACCTCGCAACATCATATCGGGAGACACTTTGGAAATTTACAGGCCGTGTCAAGCTCCTCGGTTTGGAATGATACCACCATAACCTTCTCGAGACTCTAACATGGAAGAACATCCCGTGACCCCACAATGATAAGGGCCATCATGGCCAACAAGACAATGCATCGGGTACTAATTGACAATGGGAGTTCAGCGGACATCATCTTTGCATCAGCGTTCGATAAAATGGGCATTGGAAGGGAGAAGTTAGAACCGGTAAACACCCACTTACTGGGATTCTCCGGAAAGAAAGTGCTACCCTTAGGATCGGTACAGCTGGTACTCACTTTAGGAGACCCCATGCCAGGCCACATCGATGATAAAATTCCTCATAGTGGATGGCCCATCGGCTGCTCTAACATGTTCTTTAGGCGAGGCCTTCTCTCAATGCCATAAAAATTCGTCCTTCAGCATCATATGGTTGTCAAATTCCCTACGGAGAGTGGGTAGGAATGGTTCGAGAGACCGGTGGGTAGCTAGGGGAGTCTTGCCAGCGTCAGTAAACGAGCTTGATTGACAACATTCACATGGATGAGCTTGACATGAGAGATGAATTAAACACCCGACCAACACCTTCAAAAGAGCTGAAACCAGTACAACTTGATAACCAGCCAGAACACCTCGCCTACATCGGATCCAAATTGGACGAGGACGTCAAAGACCTCCTCATCCACTTCTTAAAGCAAAATGAGGAAGTATTCGCTTTGAAGCAAGAGGACATGGGAGGAATTGACCAAGCAGTTATCACCCACAAGCTGAATGTCACCCCCTCCTTCAAACCCGTCAAATAGAAAGAAGTTTCGCTGAGGCGAGCCATGATGAAGAGGTCGACAAACTCCTCGAGCCAGAAGCGGTCGAAGTAGATTATCTAGTAGTTTGGATAATGGTTCGTGAAGGCTTTCGTGCAAATGGCAACTCTGCATTGACTTTACCGTTAACTAGACTTGCCCGAAAGATAGCTTTCTCCAGCCCCTAATCGACCTCATAGTGAACGATGCGCCGTAAGCTCCCTCGACCGTGGACTGCTTTCGGGTTATAATCGTATAGGAATGGTGCGGCAATGAGAAAATACCTCATTCATGACCAAAAATGGAACTTACTGTTATCAGGTGATGCCTTTTAGGTTGAAGAACGCTAAGGTCACCTATCAAAGGTTGGTAAACGGAGATATTTCTAGAAGCAGTTAGGAGCATCCATGGGTATTACATAGAGCGACATCTTTGGTGAAGTCGGTCGAGGCCGGGAGCTCGCATTGGACCACCTAGCTGAATCGTTCTAGGTCTGAGTTCTGAGATGAAGTTAAACCCCGACGAGTGTACTTTCGGGTCTCCCTTGAGAAGTTCTTAGGTTTCATAGTCAATGACGGAATAGAGGCAAATCAGACAAGATAAAGTCGTGCTGTTTTCTTGACCACCCTCAGACACTAAAGAGTTCAGGCCCGGGGCTGGTAAAGCTACCTTGGTGCTTTGTATCGAATCCCGGTGACAGAGTGTCCAGCCTTCTTTCAAGTTCTGAAAAAGGCCTTCCACTGTGAAGAGGAGTTCTCAGCGCTAAAAACCTACTTAAGCTCCCCCCCCTATTCTGGTAAGCCCCTCAGGGAGACTCTTTATCTTTCTGCTTAGCGTTCAGGCTTCTCGAGGTGCCTCTGCAGTCGGAGGCGGGATAGAGCGGCGATAGTCTATTCTTGTAGTTGGGCTTTGGGAGGAGCGGAGAGGTATCCGAAGATGGAAAAGCTAGTTCTAGGTGGTGACCCTTGTCGAGACTTCGACCACTTCTTGAAGCTCACACCATCGAGATTGGAATGAGAATACTGATAAGCGAATATTACATAAACTAGAAACCTTGGAAGGCGAGTAAAATGGGCCATAGAAATTTGAGTAAGATTCGACATTAGATACAAGCCAAGAACAACGATCAAAGGACAAGTTTTATGGATTTCATCATGGATTCACCTCGTGAGCCTCTAGAACCATCTGGCTCGCGTCCAGACCTTTATTTGGGGTTGTTTGTAGATGGGGCCTGATGCTTTCGACGGTGCGGGGTTGATTTTGACCTCACTGGATGGGATCGAGCGTGGAATATGCACTCAGTTAAAGGTTCAGGCCTTCAATAGCAGGCCAAATATGAAGGCATTTGTCATTGTCGGGCTTAACCTCGCCCCACGCTCCGTGGAGGCGATCAACTAAGGTGTGCGTGATTCGATTGGAGGTGAAGAAGATAGAAGATTCCTACGAAGCGAGGGGTAAAAAAATGATCTTTTACCTTAAAAGGTAAGTAATTTGCTCAAAAAAATTACGTATTAGTTCGGTCGGATCGTCGCGGGAAATTCACGAGTAGTTCCACAGCAAAGTTAGCGGCATGCGGAAGACACGGATAAGCGGACACGTCAGGCACCTCCGGAGCCCTCGATAAACATCAACGGTTGGAAATTTTCCCGGTGATAAGCATATATAAATTTGGATGGACCCTATGCGGGACTACTTGTTAAGCGAGACATTGCGAAACGTAAGATGAGGCATCTAAACTAAGAGTAGGTCGACGGTCGACCTTTTGTGGGGACCCTTTATAAACGAGGCTTTTACGCACCTCCTCAAGTGCATAGGAAAGGGAAGATGCGACTACGTCTTAGAGAGAGGTGCATGAAGGCGTTTGTGGCAACCATATCGAAGCTCGGACCTTGGCAGGAAAAGCAAGGGTATTATTGGCCCACGATGCTCAAAGGCGCCACGGAACTGGTCATAAAATGCAAAATATGTCAAGAGCATGCAGATCTCCGCTCCCATCAGAACCCGACCTTGATCATAAGCCCTGGCCTTTTCAATGAGTGGGAGTTAGACATACTCGGGCCCTACCCATTGGAAGGAGTCGTGCAAATTAGCCATTGTAGGAGTGGATTACTTCACCAAGTGGGCGGAGGCCGAGCAGTTTGCAACTATCACCGAGCAAAAGGTCGTAACCGTTTGGCATTCCATAATATGCGGGGTTTGGAATCCAAAGCATTGAGTATCGATAATGGAAACTTGATTCGACAATGCGAAATTCAAAAACTATTACTTGGCAGAGCTGGAATCGAAATTACTATTCTCCACAGAAGCTCATCCGATCAGCGGACAAGCGAAGTCATTATAAGGACTCTTAAGGCGAGAAAGGCCTAAAGGGAAATGGGTAGAATGCCTCCCTCCAGTCTTGTGGGCGTCTGAAGCTACACACAAATGCACTTATTTCGAGAAACTCAGTTCACCTTGGCATTTGGCAGGGCGGTAGCCCTGTGGAATTAGGGCTCAAGTCACCTAGGGTCGAGTTAGCAAGCGCGAAACCTGATGAGGTCTCGGCTTAAACCTTGATCTCTGGGGAGCGAGGCGGGCTGAGACGCGCCGAAGACTGCAATGAAGCGACAAGATGCATGGTCGAGGTTGGGCTGAATGGTTTGGCCGGCGACCTAGTGCTCTCAAAACTCCTGCCCCGGTAAGGAAGACCCACTCCACGATAAGCCCAGGACTGGCCCAGGGAGGGACCACATATCGTCTGCACGGATAATCGACTGTGAGCCATGCTAAAGCGGAAGAAGGAAAAGACCTTGCATCACTCTACTGGAATCACAGAGCACCTGGTTTTACCCGTAAACCTCAGATTGTATCTATTAATAAAGCGCATCGGTTTTTGTTCAAATACTTGATTTTTTAGAGCTGCTACTCTAAGTAAATCATAAAGAAATAACCAAGGAGCTCGGTTTATGAGAAATCCACGGGGCTTGGAGGAGCGGACTATCATAAATCCACGAGGCTTGGAAGGGCTACTACAAGAGTTACATGAAACATCGAGACAAGTATACATGTTTCCAAGATTGTACTTTATTTTAGAAATTCTGATTATTCTAAAAATTCTGATCGGGAAAACCGTTCTACATCTCGAAAATTACAATCAGCAAAAGCTTGCTCTCTACATCTCGGGAAAATTACAATCGTGGCTTGAGCCACTGAAGCAAAACCACGAAAAAGAAAGGGAAGTTTGAAAGAAAGAAGGGAGGGAGGTATAACATAAGCGGGACTTGAAGCATTCAACACGCGTCCTCTGACGTGTTCCCACGGCCCATCTCATCTGAAATGGCGGGACTAAGGGGATAACACGGCTCCCACGGAATGGGGACTAGGAACAATACAGCTCGACAAATGGCGGAATAAACGAGCCAAACGTCGACTGTGTTGCAAAACGGACTGTAGTGGTAATAAGAGCCACGAAGCTTCCGCTCCGTCGAGCTCGGCGTTGGTAGTAGGAAGAGAAAGCGAGGCGATTGTATAGCGTACACACCCTCGAAAAGGAAGATTTGTTGTTTATTAGGCTGGACACCTTGGGAAGTCACGGGTGGTGAGATTCTCCATGACCAGGACAGTAAAACTGCAGCACTCTTTCCCGAGGAAGGAAGGCGAAAAAAACCCATGAGCTGGATATTAAAGGCCACGTAACTCGAGTCAGAGAGCATGTAGCTGGTCTCGTCAAGAGCCCACATTAGCTCGGTCGTCGAAAACCCACGTAGCTCGGTTCTTTAAAACTGGGCTCGGATATTAAAAGCCACGTAACAAATTCAAGGCCATGGCTCGAGTTCGTCCAAGAACACACAACCGTCGTGAGAGCCCGCGTAGCTCGGTTTAGCCGAGGCCTTGAGCTCGGATGTTAAAGAGCCACGTGGCTCGGTTTGTCGAGAGCCTTGGCTCGGATGTAAGAAACCACGTGGCTCGGAGTCGAATGACATGGCTTAGTTCGTTAAGGCCACGTGGCTCGGTTCGTCGAGAGCCCGTCTTTCGGTTCGTCGAGAGCACGGGCTCGAATATTAGAGAGTCACGTGGCTCAGAAGTCCGAGAGGCCCGTGCTTCGAGTTCGTCGAGGCCGGGAGGCTCGGATGTTAAGGCCCGTGGCTCGAGTGGAAGGAGCCATGTAGCTCGAGTTCATGAGGCCGTAGCTGGTTTATTTAAGAGCCAAGAGCTCGGATATTAAAGAGCCACGTGGCTCGAGTCAGAAAGGCCATGTAGCTCGAGTTCGTCGAGAGCCACCTGACTCCCTTCATCGAGGCACGTGAAACACAGTTACTTGAGCCAGTGGCTCGGTTTTGTTAAGGCTGCGCGCACGTTCCGAGGCGAGAAGGAAACGAAAAGCCCGGGCTCGGTTTTAAAGAGCCACGTGGCTTAGAATCAGAAGGAGCCCACGTAGCTCAATTCAAAAGAGTCATGGAGCTCAGTTTTTAAGAGCCCAGCAACTCAGAAGGTCGCGTAGCCTTGACCTCAATAAGCATCCAGGAGCTCGGATATTAAAGAGCCATGTAGCTCAGTTTGTTAAGAGCCACGTAGCTCAGTTCGTTAAGATCTACGAGCTCGGATATGAAAGAGCCACGTAGCTCAGTTCGTTAAGAGCCTGGACTCGGATATTAAAGGGCCACATAGCTCAGAGTCAAAAGAGCCATGAAGCTCAGTTTCTAAGGGCCCAACAACTAGGCCATTAAAGGGCAACGTAGCCCCACTTGCGGCAAAAATCATAGAGTTCAGTTTATTACATATCTCGGGTCTTCAGAAGCCATAAAGGTAATGAGAAAGGCAAAATATTCAGAAAGTTTGAATACACGTATCGGCGTTTCAATTAAGGTCAAAATTGTCATTACAAGAGCCTAAGACTACCATAACAAGGAAGGATGAAAAAAGCCTAAGTATTGGAAGCCAGAGATTGGGCAGCCTCAACCATGGGGTCGCCAAGAAGAAGAGCAGAGCTAGGGCGTCGAAGACGCACCCAGGCGTCCTCCTGTCATAGTCGAATTCTCACCTCATCCTCAACGGGGCAGGAAGTTGAAATCAAACTGGGAAGGCCTTAGCGACCTTGGGTCGAAAAGCAAGCCACCGGGAGCCCACGAGGAATTAAAGCCTCGTCTCACGACAGCAATCCCTTCCTTGTGACCAGGCCTCCTGCCTCCCGAAGATCTGCGGAAGCCGGCATTCCTCAGTTAGGCCTCTACGGAGCTCACGACCTCAAAAGCCTCTTGGCTGACTCGGCTTAATATTGTGGCTTTGATGTGTAGCTTGTCCCGGACCACGTGCTTTCGTCCACTGGCACTGCGGCTCGTCACGTAGCGCGGTTGCTTCCTCGACAACCCTCAACTCGCCCCGAGCCTTCTTTTCTTTATCTTCAGCTTGTATTTTCGCAATCGTGGTGTGCTTCAGGTCAGATTCATACTTCACGGCATCCTTGGTAAGCTGCTGCATCTGAGCTCGAAGGTCGGCCTTCTCAAAGGTCGGGAAATGACCTTGGCTTTGCTCACTTACTACTCCTAGCGAGCCCTCGACAAAGTGGCCCTCCTTGCGGGCTTTTCATAGGTAGCCATGCGAAAGCGAGATGGAATTAATGGATAGTTTGAAACAACGGTGGAGCGAACAAATAAAGCGTGCGGACATCGATGCGCTCCACAGGCGATAAGGCGGGGCCTCCTCAACGGACATGGCATCCGCCCTCTTGAGGTCAAAGTCCCGTAGGATGGATGATACAGCCCTGGCGGTAAGCTCTGCACTGGCAAGCAATGAGTTCTCATCCCTCTCATGTCTGAGATGCTTCTTCCCCTCGCCTCGGGAGATGCACCTTGGAAAGAAGCTGGTGCTTTCTTGTGGGGGCTCCCAACGGATATGGCGGGGATGTCAAAGGGAGGCTCGCGGTCCTCCAGGGACTGAGGCTCACTGCTTGGCACGGGGAGGCGGGTGTGGACCTGTCACCTGCGAGCCTCGACCACGGGAGGGCGTGCGACCTCTCTCCCAGAATTGCCCCGGCGACCCTTGCTCCTAAATGGACGATGGCGAGAGGGCGCCCTGCTTGAGACCTTGCCTTGAGGCGCATGGCTGCTCCTGGGAGACTGGCCAGGGACCTTTGCGGCAGCGCTTCTTTTCTTTGGCGCAGGCTTCGGCTCGGGCTTGAAGCTCTTCAGAAATTTGCATGGCAGGAAGGTGAGATGGCCTCAAGCGAGTAGAAGATTTCGCACGGAAGGCTCAGAATGGTCGAGAAGATTTCACACTCAAAGGCTCAGAGGGTCGAGAAGGTTTCGCACCCAGGCCGGGAATATCAGTCTAATAAGCTCGGGTGTCTGCGGGCTACATTTAGCTTAACTTCCACTTCACCTCTTGCTGTCTCGGGGCTGAGACTAGGCGAATACACGAAGGCCACTGGCAACAAAGTTAGAAACACCTCGACTTTCGAAGAGGCTAACCAGTGCTTTGACGAGAAACTCACGTAGGTTCTTGGGGGCATTCCAAATGGTCGGAATGTCCAGCATATCTTCACGAGGTCGACGAGTTATATACGATTCATTTCACGGCGAGAAAAAATAACGTTCCTTCCAGTGTTTGTGGGAGGACGAAAGATCCGAGATGATCAGCTTGGCATTGGTGCGTTTGGAAATGTACAAAAAGCCCTCTGCGGCCTCCTTCACACTAAATAAGTCCAGAAGAAAAGCCTCATAAATTAGGTGAAAGTTGGGACGAACAGACGTTAAAGTGTTGTAAGACTCTTTTGATAAAGGATGCGGAGAAGCGGAGGTGCCGTTCTCGGCGCATCAAAGCGAAAACCATCTTGACACTTAGACAATGTAAGAGTGAAAATCGGGACACAGGCATATGAACACCGGAGAGGGCTGCAGCGACGAAGAAGGTCTTTCAAAGGGCTCGTCGATTTAGGGCCTTTGCTTCGGCATTGCCTGACAACCCCTTATTAGTTAAATTTGCTTGGGTGGTGCCTAATCTCAACGACCTTGCTCTCTTGCCTTTGCGGGGACAAGGGAAGGTGGTCCCTTCAAAGGGACCCGATCGACAACAATGGGTGAATGGTAGGACCCTTCACTGTGCATACAATCAAGTTCCTCGGCGGAACTACCTATCATAGACAGGAAAAGCGATTGGGCACAGAGAATGCATGATTAAGAGGCCCGAGTATAAAGGAGGTGACGAATGATGAAGGCAAAATCAGCGTATATAATAACCAAGTCAAAACACTAACTCCCACGACTAAAGGCGTTAAACCCAGGTGGAGTCAAAAAGTGAGGAAGAGGGACGAATAGCCAATACGAGGGGACCCACAAAATCGGAACAAGAAAAGGTAAGCAGGGGAAGAGAAGAAGAAAAAGTATATAAACTAAGGAAGAAATTAAAAGAGACAACCCCCAGAGCGAGAGAGAGCATTCTAGAAACCACGAGGCGAGTCTTGACGTGTCAGGAAAGTTGAGAAAGAAAAATCACAAGGACCACGAGAGAAGAGGTTTGAAGAGCAGAATACTATTTCAAATAACTATAAGATTTTTAAAAACATTGCAGACGTCAATCGAGTGGGCGTGAAAATTGAGAAAAGCCATTATTATCATAGAAGGTTTGTGGCGACAAAACCACTGATCGGCGTCATGATTAGCCCGTGGAATCCACACCGATCGAAACAGTTTAGCCCTTACGAAGCTTGCTTCGGCCCGAGAGCTAGGGGGCGGTGTTGATGCCTAAAACATGCGTATCGGCCCCAGAAAACACAGACCCCGAGACAAACTACCATGAGAGCTTAAGGTGGAGGCTCGAGGGCGGAGGCTTGGAAGCGAGCCAAGCGTGAGGCTCGACTCATGGCGGCGTCAAATTCAGCCACAGGCTGCAGGCACAGTTTAGAGGACAGCGCATAAGTCGGATAAATGCATTAACATGGATGGTCCACCATCCACCCAAGCCAAGACGATATAAAGGGGCTTAGTTTCCTGGTCGTTCTCCGGCTCATTGAGAGAGGAGGATCTCTCTCACGATCAAAATACTAATTATCCTTTATCTTCAATTGGCCCGATAAGAAAGAAGGATTCTCTCTACGATTGGGAAGATGTAAGTATCGTCGTCTAATAAGGAAGTCATCGTGATCACCCGCGATAAATACCGGTAATTCCACGAGAAAAGGTCGCAATCACAAAACCGTCAATGATTGATCTCTTTGCTTCGTGAAAGCGACAGGCGTCGGGAGGCGGTGAGGCGCTCGTAGAACCACCCTTTCTGTGTGGGGTTGTGTCGATTCGGCGGAAATGACGACCCGGCGGGGCTCCAGTGAGTCCCGGCCCAGGTGGTCGATCAGAAAGCATAAAGCTCCGGATATTGAAATGCAGTATGTTTTTAAAATGTTTTGTTTAATTTTAATAAAATATAGTAAATGATTTATTAATATTAATATCCATATTTAATTATACCAATGAGAATATTATTATCTATCATTTTTTGTCATATCTCATCAAAATCCTCATTTTAGTCAAAATATGTCAAGTCGATCAACATGAATATTAGACAGTGTGACTTCTATCAAGGATTTTAAGGCCTTGACCATGAAAGGTTTTTTATGATATGATGAATGTTGAATTATGCTTACTAATATTAAGCATTAAATTGTTTTTTTTTTAATATTATATTTCTATTAAGTATTAAAATTTATTTAAGTATTTTAGATGTTTAAAGTAAATATCACAAATCACGTTAAGAAAAATAATTTAATTTAAATTAGTAATTATGCGTATGTGATAATATAAAATTTATTATTATGATAAATTAAAATATATTTTGTATAACATATCTATAATATATTAACATATTTACAATGAAAATTAAAATGATAGGTATTAATTTGCAAAATTTATTATTATCATTTGTGCAAAAAATAATAATTATTATATTTATTTATTTTATATAACTAAAAGCCTGAATATGTAAATCAATAATTTAAAATAATAGGTGATGAATTGTTTTAAAAACTATTTTGAAATATTTTGTTTGGATTTTAAAATATTCTAAAATATTTTGTGTAGATTATAAATATATTAATATTTAATATTTTAAATATTAAAAATTAAGTTAATGGGAAGAAAAAAAAAGGCAAATTGCTTTTTAAAAAAAAAGCCAAAAAATAAAATAAAATGCCCATTTTAATCTAGGATTAAGAAAAATAAAATGTCCCTTACAACAAATAATTTTGATTAATGATTAAGGTGACGTTTGTTTTTTTTACTTAATGTTGAATATAATTTTTTAAAGAACTGTATCTTTTTGAATAATCTTAATAAAAAATTAAATATTGGATATTTATTTTTAATATTGGGTAGTGAGTATAGATAGCAACGAAGTGGATTATTTCGGGTTCCATGCCATACATGCCAGTCATAATGGGATGGTTTGGTTTCTTTGTAATCAGTTTGGTTTGTTTTTTGAATCAGTCTTGGTTGAGACGAGGATTAAGATATTTTCTCTGCCTGCCCGGATTATATTTTAATTTTTTTATTTTATTTTATACTTTAATATAAATAATTATTATTATTATTAGAAGATTTTAATAATAATTTATAAAAAATCATTATTTTTATTTTTATGAAATATATATTAATTTTAATATAATAAAAATAAAACAAATAAAATAAAAAATAAAAACAAAATCAAATGTAAAAGGCAGTTTATGAATTTTCTCATACATTATAAATCCAGTCCGTTTAATTTTTTAAATGAGATAGATTTGAGAATTAAAAAAAATAAACGAGTTGGATAGGGATGGGGTCACCTCGTCCCCAAAGCAGCTCACTTGTTTGTCGTACATGGTAGTGAGTGTTCTTTAGCCTTCGCTGTTGAAGCGATGATGAAGTTTTATTGTTTTGTGGAAAATGAAACTACTTGAATGAAAAGGTAAATATTTTATTTTACATTGAAACTTTTAAAAAATTTAATGATAAGTCGTGAAAATTTAAAACAAATAGGCAATGTTGAGAAAATTTGTTCGGTTTAAATATTAAGTCGAACGAAACAGCGCCGAAGTTATTGTCGGGACAATGACTTTATCTTAAAATTTATGCAACCGCTATTGAGACATCGACCTTTGTGAGTGTCGTATGTGGCTGACGGTAGATTGAAGCGATAGTTTCAAAAATATATTATTTACGTAATTTTAAAAAATATTATTTAATCAAAACTCTTTGACCTCTTAATTTAAATCGAAAATCTGCGCATTGTGGGTAATTTCTTTAAACGAAACTCGTCAGCTTTGGCATCATCAAGCGAAATACTTGAATACCTACAACATTTCCCCTCCCATTCGGCCAACTTTTTCTCACTTGCCAAATAGGACAACCCATAAATTAAAAAAAAAAAACGTGATCTTCCCATAAATGCGCAACCACTCTATTAGAAATTGGACCCATAAGTGCTCTCAAATGCAAGTGTATAATAATGAAATGAGGACCACTAGGGATTGAAAGATGCTTGTTTAATTCAAACAAATCGAGATGTATTTTGGTATGGTGTGCACAACTCGAACATCTATGCTTATGGAGCTTTGTGATAGCCTTCATTCATTTATTTCTCTTAGCCTAACTATTAAAAACACAAAAATACTAAATTTAGATAATAATAACACTTTTCAAAAAATACTATAATTATGTTTAATATATTTGCAAATAATTATTCTTAAATAAGATTTATAAAAGCATTTCTCTAAACAAGGCTTTAGCTTACATATGTTTGTTTATAAAAAAAATACACATTTAATCACTCACATTGTCAATAGAAACCACATACTGACAGAAATATTATCGCACTTGAATTAAAATGAGAACTAAATTCGAGTTATCGTTATATTATCAATAAGCAGCAAATAAAAATGTGATGTGAAATTTTTGTCTAAGCGGTCGATGTAGAAGGGTTCTCTTGCTTATGGAGTCGAATGGAATATTATAAGAAAATATGGGGCAAGCGATTTGGCACTGTCGATCGTTGACGGATAAATTGGTGAAACGTAAGAGAAATGAGAGAATTGGGAAGAATAAGAGGTTATACGATTTTAATCTGCGATAATGGGTGATAACAAGCAGCATTTAATTTTTAAATTATGAAATTGTTGTTCAGGACAATGGTATTTACCTTTGTTAATAAATACATGTAGTCGAACGTATTAGGTGGAGCAAATAGATTTCATCTGCATTTATTTTTGTAATTTAAAAAAAATATTTTAATAAAAAACTCGATTTTATCTTTATTTTTATTTAAATACAATATTTTGTTTTTAAAGAAAAAAAATTAAGAAATTAAAATAACAGGAAATGTATGAAAAAGAAACCACAAAGAGTAGACACGTAGAAACAGGACGTTCAAAAAGAGCAGACGGTTTTGGCACGTGTCTAAGCGTCATGATTTTGACTGGGCGGAGCCACCGGGGAGAATGACTTCGTTGCTTACAGGTTACAGGCTTACAGCCAATATTGACGAAAACGAATGTTAGGAGATTTCGGAGTTGTGATGGCATTTCATTTGAATTTGAGTTTCATTTAGCCGCTTCCTACCTGCATTCCAATTTAATTTATTTTATATCTTTCTTTTACGCAATTATATAATTATTTTCAGTATTTAATATTTATTTATATATATATATATATATATATATATATATATATATATGTATATATAATTTCTGTTTTTCCTAGAGAGAGAGAGAGAGAGAGTTTTGTTTCGATGGAGACGAGTCCATCTCCAATTGATTGGTCGCCTTCGTTTACTGATTCGGAGCCCTAACCCTAGAATTTTCTTAGATCGTTTCAGATGCTCATTTGATCAAAGCGAACGCTCAATTTGTGACGTGGGATAAGCTTAAGCGGATCTTGGATCTCTGATCGATAGGTGTTGCAGATCGCATCAAGAAACCATGCCGTCTCACGCGGATCTGGACCGTCAGATCGAACATCTGATGGAATGCAAGCCTCTGTCGGAGCCCGAGGTGAAGACTTTGTGCGATCAGGCTAGGGCAATACTAGTGGAGGAATACAACGTGCAGCCGGTCAAGTGTCCGGTGACGGTGTGCGGGGATATTCATGGCCAGTTCTACGACCTCATAGAGCTGTTCCGGATCGGCAGGAATGCTCGGAACACAATTATCTTTTTATGGGCGATTATGTGGGTGAGTTGATAGCTTGTATCAAATTTAATTGTTTGGTTTTGGGATTTTTTTTTTCTTTTAACTGTTGTGACATGTCTCATAACATGTTTGATAAGATTGCAATCATTGAGGTCGTGCGGTTTGGTTCTGCACCTGATTCAAAAGAAGAACTTACTTTCTGATGTTTCTGAGGCGGCTATGTATTGGTTGGATGTAGAATTTGACATGGAAATTGCCCTAACATTTAATGTAAATATCGTGAGCTGCCTTTGATTTTCTGTTGTATTTTACATTTATTAATTTTGATTTGATAAATTAGTGGATGATTGAAAGCCATTTTTGGGTTCCGTATGGATCTCGGAAGGAGGTGAACAATTAGAGGAAAATGCAAATTTAGCTTCAAATTTATTATTATTTTTTTAATTTATTTTCATTATTTTACTCGATATTTCTGATCGAGATCCGAGTGGACCCTAATGGTGGGTGGATTTTATGTTTGATCCAGTGGCTTTCTCTTTCTCTTTCCCTTTTCTTCTGGTGTTCTCTGGGGTTGTGGAACAAGCTTCCTCGCTCCTCTGCGTCAATCAATTGACAAATTGATTGCGTATAGCACTCTTCCTTATACTGCTTATTTCCTCTGTGTCAATCAATTGACAAATTGATTGATTATAGCACTCTTCCTTGATTTGTGAAAATGTCTGCAAGTATCGTCCCCTACGCATTTCATGCCCACAATTACCTCACTCACTTTCCACTTCTCATTTCCCTTATTTACCACCTCACTCAAGCAAGGCTGACCTGAATCCAACAACACCAACATGAATACAAGGTTAGAGATTTTGTTGGTGATCCCTAAATTGGATATTTTGTATCTGGAGTCCATAAGACTGCTGAAAGTATAATTGTGAAGTGCAAAATTTTCTGTAACTTGTCTGTGAATGTGTGTACTTGGGTATAGACCTGTATCTAACAACGGCCACATGAATGCAAGGTTTGAGATTTTATTGATGATCCATACTTTGGAAATATTGTATCTGGAGTCATAAAACTGCTGAAATTGTAATGGTGAAAAGCCAAAATTTCCAGAACTTGTTTGTGTGTGCATACGTATATCAGTTGGAGTAACCTGTCAAAGGTTTGCCATGTGCTTGGGTTGAGTTTTACATGAGACTGGTATATGCATAGAATATGTTGATGATGGTTTGGCTAGATCAGTAACGGCTCCTCACCCGTTCTCCCAAATGCCATTCCTGAAGTGTCATAACTCATTTAAAAAAAGTAAGACCTACAAATAACTTTTGAAAAAAAAATTCTTAAAAAAACTTCAATGGAACATCATCATGGAAGACTTTGTCCAGTTAAATTGATTGAAAGATTAATAGATGAATGTTTCAAACTGTTTCATGCCTAATAAATTTGGTGACGATATATGAAAATATTGAGTGAGGGGTTGAATGAATGCAATAATTCTTGTTAGTATGCTAGTGAAGAAGTGACATCATTCTAGTAGAGATGCTGCAAGGATAGGGAAATGCTAAAAGGGGTAATCCACATCTGATTAATTGATTGGATCTTACTTGATGGCATGTCAATGCCAGAGAACACATCATGGAAGTCTTTTTTTCCTTTCAATTCTTCTAGCATGATTACTGTAATTAACTCAATTGTGTTTTTAATTAACTAATGAGTCCCAGATAGATTTTATGTTTGATTTAGTAATTAAATGGCACGTGTGATGCTCCAGACAAGTTTTCTGAATCTCATTCGCACTTACCTTTATGGATGCACTAGAATTTTGTTCCTCATTTTGGTTGTTTTGATGCAGATCGTGGGTACTATTCAGTGGAAACTGTTACACTTTTAGTGGCTCTGAAGGTTCGTTATAGAGAGAGAATTACAATTTTGAGGGGAAACCATGAGAGCCGGCAAATAACTCAAGTGTAAGACACTTCTTTAATCTAGTCATGTTAATCTAACAAGCATAAATGTGTTCAATGTGCAAGGCACAAAAAGTTATATTATTTCATTCTTTTTCAAGTATGAGAACTGGAAAGTGATTTGTTGGCTGTAGGAACTTGACTGATTATTAGTTGTTAAAAAGATTGATTTAAGTAATATAGCAACCCGCCATACAAGTTATCTGTTAAATTCTGTAATCAAACTCTCAAGGATCGTATGTAGACATCTGTCTCTGTCATTTTGAGTGGAACTGCATCCTCTCATCTACTATAATAGTTTCATTGGTGGGAGGTTCTTTTCCCCCACTTTGATGGTGACATCCTTCGAGCCGTTGTCAGGTGGCTACTTCTCAAGCCAACCAAGTGGCCTATTCTGCTACGCATTGAGTGGGGTTATCCCAATTCTTAACCAAGCCCTTGGGCCACACACAAGCCCAAACACACAACCTTCAGGACAAGCCATGGGATGTTGAAACATGAACATTGCATCAGAAACTCAAAAACAAATCTGAACCAAATGGTTAATTGCCGATGCTGTGGCTTCTGTTGCAATGTGTCTAGATTTGCCATTAAACAATGTTGGTATGTATTAGTTGATGAATGTGCAATTCCTAGGACTTCATACTTCTATATCAATATCAGACCTATTTTACTTCTTCTATGTTGCACATGACTGTCCTTAAAAGTATTCACCCCTATCAGGTTCTTTCCATTTAAGAGATTGTATAACATTTGTTAAATGTTTGTTAAATATTTGAACAGGGTATGCATACTTGTTACATTTTAATTACTTAAATTCTTTTTTAACTACACTGTAAATGCTTTGTAAAACTGTGACCAGATTCTTTGATTTGATTCAATTTCTTGTCTTACCTAAGAAAACCTTAAAACTGCTAAAAATCAATTCCCTGCACTGTTTTTCTGATTCCTTTACTATGACATGCTTAGTTTCTTTGTGCCTGCTACAATAATTGGAGTGGCTTCACACGGCATTGTTTGATTTTTTTCAACTAATTTGGCGACACTGTCCATTGTATTCTTCATTTGTACGTTGGTTTGCCTCTTTGGCGCATTTTAATACAACCACTGCTCACTTGTTAAAAAAAAAGGCATTGCTGATATAAAATAATATGAAAACACATTCTTGATATATGAAACTACCTAGAGGGGCAAGTAGATAGTCTGAATTAATTAATCCTAATCTCAAATTTATTGATTTTTAATATTATGCCCCCTTTGCCCAAATTTTATTAGAAGAAATGATCATGGTGATGGGACACAAATGCATATGGAAACTGTCTTTTAAAGCCACCTGCAGAAATATTCACAGCTCTAAAACTATTAAGTAGTAAGTAGATCAAATCCACTATTTATGAAAAAGAGTACATAGTTGTTCATAGTTGTACCTAATCCAAACACCACCTTCTCTTGATGAACTTGTACCAGTACTTGTGGCTACTCTAGCTCTTAAGCTGAATGCTGCAGCTTGGTGTTGAGGCCAACAATTTGACATAGCAGCCCGCCTTCTTGTTGAAAGATTTAACAATGCCCATTTCTAAAGCATTTGAGGGATTTAAACTATAGGAAAAGGTAGTTTTTCTTAATAAATAATAACTTAATTCTTCCCATTCTGGATTATGTTTGTTCCAATGTCTCATTTCTAAAATTATTTGAGGATTTAACTATATAAGTTAGAGGTGACTTCATTATCATATTAAAAATTTTTAATCAGCAAATGGCCTGTAATGATAACACAACTAGTGTGTGTTCATAAATACATTTGCTATTTGTTTCTTTAGCTGCATTATCCATCTTTAGGTGCATCATCTCTTTATGTATTCTTTTATCTCTTTCTTAATTTTCAAATTATTCTGGATGGTAACATTAAATAAATTACAGTGCAGAATTAATTCTAACTCCTGAAATTGAAATGTTTTTTATTCTTATTTTAAAAATAAAAATTTAAAGATAAATATAATGAATTTAAAATCATATTTTCTCACAATCTAATCTAGTAGAAAAAATTTATTACAAAATCATCTTAAATTTGGAAAGTTTTAAACTAATCAAAGTTTACTGATATAATAGTCTTAAATATCTTTCTGAGCATCTTTTTTGAATAAACAAGTTCTTCATGTACAAGCATCCTAAGATTTGGAATGCAAAGTTTAATGCTCTTACAGACATGTGCCTAACCAACACACTCGCAATCCTACCCAACCCATGTAATGCAGTTCACTGTAAGACTCAGGGTATAATTTAATCTTAGGTAATGATATGCAAGCTCTAGATTTTTTGGCCAAGTATAATAAGGAAATCACCTAATATAAAAGAATAGAAGACTTGGGAATTCAACGTTGTAGATTCCTACCCTAATTTTCCATTTTTGTGTAAGTCTGACCAAGCTCTCCAATCAACTTTCAAGCATACTTGGTGCATTGTTTTTTGGCCTCTGATTTGGTTATAAATCTTGTTCAACTGTTGTGCTAAACCCAAATACCAAATATTTGGACTTATCTTTGCTTCCTTCTTGAAAATCCTCAACTTGTTCTTGTGATCCTATTAAAATCTAGAGCTCCTGAATCATTGTATTTTTGAAGTGAAATTGCTGACTCCAACTAATACATTAGTACCAATCAATTGGTACCCAACTTTATATTGGTTATTTCATACTCAACTTTCACTTTGTTTGTCTCTTTTCTTTTTTTATTCAGGTATGGGTTTTATGATGAATGCTTGAGAAAATATGGAAATGCCAATGTCTGGAAGTATTTTACCGACCTTTTTGATTATCTACCTCTTACGGCCCTCATTGAGAGTCAGGTTTGAGTTGTCTAGCTTATGTTTTACTTTGATTTATTTCATGAATGATACTGACAACCATTTATTGTTATACCATAGGTTTTCTGTTTGCATGGAGGACTTTCTCCATCTTTGGATACATTAGATAATATTCGAGGCTTGGACCGTATACAGGAGGTATGTGCACAGTTTTGATCAGTTTATATACTTGAGCATTTATGATCTTATATGATTTTTTATGACTGGTTTCTCTCTATTGCTAAAGGCTTTATCTCCATTTTCTTTCGTTGTTGACTGAACTAGCTTGTTGCATCACAAAGAGAAGTAGGCATCTCCTTGATTTTTCAAAAATTAGATAAATCATTCAGGGGAATGTGAAGTTTGCTTTTGAGAGTATATACAAACATCCTTAAATTTTAGCATTTGAGATTCTCCCGAACAACAGTTAAGGAATTGTCTTCCACATGGTGTTAAATATAGGACTTGTTGCTAGCTTACATGGTACACAAGTTTGATGGGAGAGCTGGTGTTCGGTTATCATCTGAACTATAGCTTAATCTTTTGACTCTATTTCACAAATGCATGAATTGTAGGTAACACAAATAAAATATTTGTCTGCTAATTGGTCCTCTGTACTAAAAAATTTGGTGTCTGTACAACCTCTTGAAAGGATAGCATTAAAGACCATGGAGAATTTACATGATGATGCTAATTACTCATCAGAATGATGTAATTGTTCAATTCAATGTTAAAACTTTTACCCATGACCCATGAAAATGAATTAAAGGATGTTAATTACTTTGTGTGCTTTTTCGCAATACTAAGATCATGAAAAGTACGATATATGCCTTGGTCCACTTCATGAGTTTGGTTTAGTTCTAGAAAATGCTTGGAAGAAGAAGCACGCTAACATGGGATGTAATGGTGATTTTTTTTTTATCTATACTAGACCTGGTGTATTTCAGGCTGAAAGCTTCTTTTGTACTTTCTCTTAGATCCTGTGCTAATATTGTTTTGAAACTAGATTCTTTGTTCATTAGAAATCTGCTGCTGCTTCTTAGAATGTTTGGGGCAGGTATGCCTTTTTGTTTGCCTTGCTCTTTTTGTACAGGTCTAAGGGTCTCCTTTGTATACTCTCGGTGTACTTTGGGATGCCTCCCTAGACCAAGTGTATAAAGGTTGTCTACGAAATGTTGCAACATAGTTTGGAACTATGATCATGAGGACCGTTAAGCTTTTCACAATTGTTTAGGCCTCTGGTGCTTATTTTTACCGTCTGCCCAGGTTAAAACTGAAGTGCTCGCGCGCACACTTTTCTAATTTAAGCCCTGGTTGGATGGTGTATGTATATATTCTTGTTTCTTTACCTTAATCTGGACTTGTGTCACTTTCTGTTTCATGTGATTGTTGCATTCTCTGTTGGACTTCTCGCTTGGTGTTCTGATTTTGTCGTTTTTCATTTATTTTTGTTCTACCTCACAATTGCTGATGGATTTGTTTGTGTGAAAGTAGGTTCCACATGAAGGACCTATGTGTGATCTTTTGTGGTCGGATCCTGATGACCGTTGTGGGTGGGGTATATCTCCACGTGGAGCAGGCTATACTTTTGGACAGGATATAGCAGCTCAGTTCAACCACACCAATGGGCTCTCTCTAATCTCAAGAGCCCATCAACTTGTAATGGAAGGTTACAATTGGTGCCAGGTGAGAAAACCCAACACAATGGCACTCTTTACATTTTATACCTTTTACATTTTTCTTGTGTGCCATTTCCTTTCAATTATTTATTCACTATTTTATCATTTGAACACAATTTTTAGGAAAAGAATGTGGTGACTGTATTTAGTGCTCCAAACTATTGTTACCGGTGTGGGAATATGGCTGCAATATTAGAGATTGGGGAGAATATGGATCAAAATTTCCTTCAATTTGACCCAGCACCCCGGCAGATTGAACCTGACACCACTCGGAAGACTCCTGACTATTTTTTGTAATTTCCATACCTTCTCCCCGGCTCTGTTTGTAATCCTCGTCTGTTTTTTTTTTTTTGGTTACTGTAGATGTGTTAAAGAGGAGTTTTGTTGTTTGAGGATCATTGCCAACATCATTCTTTTGTTTGGAGTTTGGACCAATGTGCTGCTTTGATTATGTTCTAAAGAGAACTCACAAGAAAAGTGATGAGAGGCGTCTCTAAGAGTCTTCTGTATATTTTTTTCAAGAGGAAGCAGCAATGGCATGGTATATCTTGTTCTGTAATCCTAAAATTGATGGCAGATGTTTTCTGGAATATCTCTTTTCCAATGCTGTCGCAGCTCTCCGGACCGGACGGGGAATTAATCATTCAAGTTGCTGCAGGCACTGTGATAAATGTAAGAAATAGGTTGTCTCCTGGCATTTTTGTTTCAGTTATTTGCAATTAGCTGCTGGGGTTTTTGTACCAGATCATCATCATCTTTGATGTCTTGTTTGCCCCTCAGCTAATACTGCTGCTAGAGAGAGCCTGTATAGAAGGAGGACGCTATAAACTAGCAGAGAGACAGACACAATTCTCCAATTTAACACTTACTACGGGTTGAGGGCTTGGGCTTGGGCTTGGGCATTTCTACGCTTACAACACTACCATCCTCATAAAAATAGAATTTAATTGATTTAAGTGTTGCATTTTAAATGATAAATTCACATTTTTGAGACTAAATTTGATTTAATAGAACTTTTTTTTTAATTTTTATATGTAGATTCGGAGAAAATAAGCTCCTCACGAATTCAATTTGGTATCGACTATGATAGATTTAAAATTAGTTTAGAAAGAATAATTTATTAAACATATATACCTTTTTTTTTTTTTTTAACAGTTTATATGCACGATGGACTGGCTCGGTATTAAGAGTAGAACCGTGATGTTCGATTTTTGGATAATAAGATGAGTGAGTCAAGGTTAAAGATACGTGGAAGAACAAATATTAAAAAGCAAATTAGATGAAGACAAAATGAATTTTCAGATAAAGTGGAGTCAATTGCTTTCTCTTCATATGGATGAGTGGTTGGAATTTGATCTATTAAAATGTGTCTCAAATTCACAATTAGTATGTATTTCTTTTATGTAAAGAATATTGTATAATATATCTCTTAGGTTTATAGTTGTAAAAGTCCAAGATGCGTCAAGGTGCAACGAGGCCTCTTGGAGCTTTGAGGTACAAGGTGTTTGTAAACTTTTTTTTATCTAAGGCACACTTTATGTTACATATATATTTTTCTCAAATATATATAAATTTAACAATCATTTATTATCAAATATCATCTAAAATTTCAATCCAACCAATAAAAATATATAAATTCGTGAAGGTTAAGAGTTTCCTATTTTTCTGCAATTTATTGGCTATTTTGATTGCTTTTCCACCTTTTCTCCTTTTCTATGTGGTTGATACAGAGGCTAGGAGGGCTTTGATTTTTTTTGGTTGGATACAAAAGCAGAAATTAGAGGCCGGAGGTCTTGGAGTTGTGAAGTCCAGTCTCTAGTGTCAAAGACCTTTTTTCCCAAAAAAAAAAATATATATATATATATATATATATATATATATATATATATATATATATTCAAAAATTAATTAAAAAATTAACATATCAAAACAATGTTATTTTGGTCTCTGTAATTTTCAAAAAGAAATTAGGGCTGCCTTTATTGAGGAGAAGGAGGAGCATAAAGCTGCGAAAATTGTCGAGTTCCCTATTACACAGCGCGCTGGGACAAGCTTTGTGCCTCGATGAAGCACACGCCTTGCTAAAAGGGCATTGCCTTGATTCAAGCGATGCGTCAATGTGGGGTCACCTTGCACCTTAGACGCTCATTTCACAACTATTCTTAGGTTTATATATTATTATATTGAGATTTCTTTGCTCGATAAGGAAAGATTTCCTTGTACAATAAGGAAAGTTATTATACAATGGGAATTGGGAAACATGAGATGTTTCAAACCCAATTATATGTCGTTATATTCTCTATAATATTTTCTATAATATAGTGAAATATTATCTCATTAGTGGATATGAAAGCATGGCGGTCGAACAATGTTAAAATCCTATGCATCTTTATATAAATTACTTTATCTTTGTGTTCTTTAATTTATATTATCATGCATCAAAAAGCTTATGTTGGCATAACAAACTATTATCAGAGTTTCAGGTTAAAGGCATTTAGAAGAACAAAAAGAAAATTACATAACCAAATAAATGAAGAATTTATAGTTTGGAGTGGCAGTTTCTCGTTAGAATGTGATGGATGATTGATTTGATTGAATTTGATCAATGGTAGAGATTGTTTGAACATGTCTCAAATTCCTAATTAATATAGATTCATTTTTTTGTAAAGAATATTATATAGTGTATTTCTAAGGTTTATATATTATTGTAATATTTTATTTATTTGTTGAATAAGGAAATATATAATAAGGAAAGTTGTTATGGATATCACTATAAATATTTTAAACCACGAGAGGAAAGCCTTATGAGAAAAATATGAACTTATAAACGGATATATACAAAAGGAATGAAAAAACATGAGATGTTTCAATAATCTAATTGTATGTAGTTCTATTCTCCGTAATATTTTCTACAATGTAATGGAAAAATTATCTCTCACCCGTTGATGTAGAAATGGATAGGTGAACCATGATAAAACTTCGTACATCTTTATATGAATTGCTTAATCTTTGTATTATTGAATTAATATTATCAGCCCTCTTCTATTGTCGTTCTGTTTTTAAAAATAATGTAGAAAATTTGAAAGGAACCATAAAGAAAATTAGAATTTATGTGAGACGAATATTGTATCCCTTAACATTTGATCACTATATATATATTAATGAATATTTTTAATTAAATAGGAGTTCCTTTTTAAAATACGAGGATATATCATATATGGAGCATTCCAACATCGAAAGACAACATTCTGGAAAGTAATAAAAAACAAAAACAGGAGAATTTGCTTTACTACATGAACACCAGAAAACAAGGGGAATTAACAATTTGGTTATCGATTTTTCCCTACAAATTCAATGTTTAAAGAGTTAAACCCTCAAGGCCATTAGAGGGCCCGTGGTATTGGTCGAAGGTGCACGTAAACTGGCCCGAACATCCATGATTTTATCAAAAAAAAAAAAAAAAAATCATGAATTGGTTCCATCGGTGGTTAAATTTAAAACCTAGAGCTGCTGGGGATTCTCCCAGCTAGCTGAGCATTGCAACACTCCCTTTGTCTGAAGTCCTCTAGCTGAACCATAACCACCAAGCAACACACCATAATGCCCTGTTCAAAATTGTTCAACGTATATGTCAGACTTTAAAATTATCATCAATAAAGTTTTATTAACATAAGAAAAATATGTCTAGAGGATGATCTAGTAAGGTTGTGTTTAGTTCCCGAAAAGAAAAAAATGCTAAGGAAAATGATGTTCATATGCTTGATTGTTTAATTAAAAACCTGAAAGACAATCAAATATAAATAAAATTACTTAGAAATTTACATATTTTAACTTGATTAATCTCTATATTGATGAGTTAAAAAAAAAAAAAATGTTGGATTCAGCTTTATTTTTATTTTCTTTCATTTTTTTCTTTCCTTCCACTTTTTCTCTATATTTTATTTCCCTTGCATTTTCCCTCAACAGAAAAGACCAAGAAAAATGGAATTCAGAGGGGAAAAAATGGTTGATCTATAACTCAGATTAACAACTCTTCGGATGCAGAGAGAATGGTTTGTTACCAAGCAAGGTAAATATATACTTCAATCAAAGAGTTGGAGCCAAGATAACAACAGAGCAGGAATGAAGTTTGGCACGTAACTCTAAATGGCTCATTTGGTTTAGTCCATACAATTCATATATTTGTCCAATTTAGTTCCAGCAAAGTTTACATTTTATGCCCTATTTAGCTATTATGATTTAGGTTTAAGACTTGAACTACTAAATTCTTTTGGAAAATCATTTTGTTAAGAGTAGGTTTACTACCTGAAAATTTAAAAAGTTTTTTTTTCCCTGAAAATCATTTTTGTGGATAGATTGTAAGTTTATACATAGAATTTTTTTGCTTAGAAAACCAGCCAAACAAATGTATCCAGATGAAACCTAATATTTTTGTTTTCAAGTTTCATTTCTTAAATAGACCTTAACCAACAAATATGAATATAAATCTTCACAATATTTCCTAGGTGCATGACCTCAGATGTCTCCTCAATTTTACTTGCATTTCTTCCCACGGATTCCACAGAAACCTTTGTGCCACATCTACACCCTATGTTGGTGAAAGCTTGCCTTACTATGAGTATTGGATTTTAGTTGCTAAATGAGAATCATTAAGAACATCAATTTGGGAGATTTGGGAATCAAGACGTGTATCAGTGAACATTTGGGTATGTATTAGCTTAAAAGAATATTCATGATTATGATGTCTAGAGTTGTTTAACAATCATCACATCATTCCATGTTACGGTGATCTATTATTGTTCTTTAGCATGATTTTGTCAAAATAACCAAGTGTTCAAAGGGCCAGACAGGTCACAAGAAGAAAAGCTTCGGAGAAAATTAACATACCTCAAAGCCAAGTACTGACAACTTCTCTTCATTTACAGGTGGTATACAGCTTCTGTATGTAATATATGCCCTTGTACCATCTTCTAATGTGGATGAATCCTCCAATAAACTTCTATGTCTTATTGAAGCAGAGAGTTCCTCTCCTTCATTTTGCATTACATGTGGTTTTAATTTTGCGTAACTGTTTTCAAGGGCGGATCGACTATTTTGTGCCTTTGGGCTCTTTTCTTTGTTTAAGACTTCTTCAATTTCTACACATTTCAGAGGAATACGGTAGCCAGTTTCACTACAGCGATATTTTGCATCATTCTACATGGAAACATGTAAGGGTGAAACTCAGTATAAGAAAAAGACTTACAGAGATGGAGATAAGATGCTTTGAAATAATTATGAAATCATTAGGCATATGAAGTTAAACGATAAGCTGAATCTACAATGATATGACCATCAATACCAAGATTTATGCAGGTGATTTTGATAGCCTATATTTTTTTCAACTAAGATCTTAGTAACTATATCTATCACTAATTTTTCTCTTGTCTGAGTCAATATTGCTTCTATTGACCAAGTTTTTCATACTGATAATAGACGATTTGCTGTAGTCTTTCTTTTCCATAATTTCTCTTTTTCTTTGAAATCTGATAAAATCGAATAACGCCTCCAGTATTAAAAACAAATACAAATCCTGAGAATATATTTGAGAGTGTCAAATCATTACAGGACTAATGCATGATTACAACTCTCAAGATTGTGCCAAAATCTGTTTTTAGTGATACAATCGGACATGCAATCTGGCTCAGAGTCATCTGAGAGATCTAAAGGCAAGAACAAAATACCTATAAAGAGAGGCAAAGAACAAAGTATGCCACTAAGAAAGCAGTTATGATGCCTATGAGCTTTTAAGGTTCAATTTTCAACAGTGGTGAGAACAATAACTAACCTCTCATGACTCAGAGTCTCTTGTTCTTAATGAATGTCATTGTAGCTGATATTCTTTAACCAAAAAAGTTGTCTATATGTATCAACATTGAGGCAGACAACACAGCTTAAATTTTCAAACTCTACAGGAATAATCCGCTCAAGAAACCAAATGAAATCACAGTCTCCCTCGCAGTATCTAAGAAGAAAATTACTCCCATGCAATCTATGCCCTCCACTATCAAACACTAGTCATTTACAGATGATCAACAATTAACGATAAATATTGACAGCTAAACGTTCCAAATATAAGTAACTGACTTAGTGTGAGCGAATTCCATCCTAATAAGAAATTACTAATGAACCAAATTTACCAAGGAAATAAAGGGAAAAATTCCTCAATCTTACCAATCACCGATTTGTAGCTCTTTGTGCCAAAACAGGATGCAAATCAAGTGCAAAATACCACACAGAATTTTTTCATAAAGCAGACAAAATGAGATTCCGTGCAAAGCAACCTTATGTACACAAACCAGCATGTAATTTCAAACTGGAAAAGTCTGGATAAGTGTCGAAAATATAGCTTCTAAACAACAGTGCCACATGAAAAAATGAAGTAAATTGGATGAATACAAGAAGTAGCAAAATTTAATATATGAAGAAGAAGGGTATTTCAAACCTTTTACCGAAGTATTGGCAAGGAACACAGGGACCCGAGATAGAGCAATCGAAAGTGACGTTACTGCCATTTGGGGTTTCTCTGAAACCCAGAAGAACCCTCCTCCCAACGGCGTCATTTGGCAGATTCGAGTCTCAATTCTGCTTAAGGTATAAGAACTAAAAAAATATTAAAGAAGATGAAAGAAGTCAGGATGAGTCAGGAGAGGGATTGAGATCATGCGTTTTGGTGCTCTTGCAGATGATGTGAGAGATGGGGAACGACTCCCGCGAGCAAGGGTTATTGATCAGAATCCACGCTGCTGGACTTGAAAACCCCATGCCTCTCTGTTTTGCTATTTCTCTTCTCAGCCTTTTTCCTCACTGCATACGGGTTTCTAATTCATTAACTGCTCTTTCCTCTCCTTCCAATTTCCATTTTGTCGTTTTAATTTTCTTGTTATTCTTTTTCCATTGCTAATGTTTTTTGAAAATAAATATTTGGTTAAATAACATAAAATAATTTAAGATTTTGTAAACTTAATCCTTTTTTTCTGAAAAAATAACTATATTTAAATCTCAATAATTCTTTATTTTCTTATAATTTTGATTAAAATGTTATTTTTATAAGAGAATAATATATGTATTTTTTGTCAAAATTATGACAAAAATGGATTAAGGGTTAGTTGTCCCAAATTTGGTTTTAGGTACTTCAAATCGCAAATCTTACCACAAACCTAATATTAGTAGTAATTTTTGCATTATTCTCATTGAGGTTTTGTTTTTTGAATTACATTACTCCCACGACTTCAAAATTGTATAATATCTTCAATTTGTTAATAAAAACTTTTAAATTGTTTGATTGTTACTTAAACGTTTAAAAATGATGCATTTTAGATAATATTATAATATATTATTATCCATATTTTAACTTATAATACAATTGGTACAATACTTAACTAAAAAACATTTACTTCATGTATATTCTTGAAAATAGTCATACAAAATTATTCCCAATCAATTAATTGAATTTTGGAAGAAAAGAAAATAAAATAAGAAAAGAGTTCTTACTTAATTTCAATTGAATGATAGAGAACGGCTGAAAATCAATTTCAGGAATTTAATTATAGTTTTTTAATCAAAAGTAAAGTATGTATTTTTGTAAGAAAATAAAAAGAAAGCTAAAAATTGACACAGGATCAAATTTTCCAAAATAGGTTTTAAACATTTCAAATTCTTAAATTCATATATTTTCCCACTGTTTCCCGAGCAGCTCTGTTCCCTTCACATTGTCGAAGTACTTCACTCCTTTATTCTCTCTAAATCATGCCTTCCTCAGACCCTCTGCATAATTATCAGTATATTTGCCCATATCACTTTTATAATTTCCGGGGATTGGGAATTGCGTTGATTTCTTGTTTTGATATAGGGTTTTTTATTTATTTAAATAATGCGCATTCAAGCTTCTGTTGATTAATTTTTTGTTAATTATTTTATTAGTTCATCGATGTTGTTTTTCTCCTGAAAATACATCATTCCTTGACTGTTAATGAATTCAACCGTTTTTCATCGACATTAATCAATCTTTTACTATTTTGCCCTTTTATTTGAATTTAAAACACTTTACGGATTAAATGAGAGGTAAGCGATTCCAACATGATCCAAGGTAATGGAGCAGGTGGATGCCCTAGGGTTCAACAGTTTGACATATCGATTGATTAGGGTCTCTGCATTGTCGTTTTTGTCAAAGGATTGGAATGGAGTGTTTTGGTCTGTGAGGTCATTATGAATTGCGTAATTGCTTTATTTCTGGTGAAATTGTGGATTTAGAGTTTGCGGTAACCCAGTTATTTTTCAGGCTCTTTTTGGCCTAGAAGAATTTTGAAAAATATTAGTTAATTCAGAATGAAATTTAGGAAACATTTTAAAACTTAAAAAGTTTACTTGGGGATAGAAATTTTTGAAGAAACACTTACGATTTGCTTAAAAATACTTATAGGAAAACATTTCCCTAAGAAGCCTTCCAAAGGTATGGAAATGTAGGCTTTTCTATCAGCTAATAAACACTGAAGTAACCATAGATTGATCAAATCTTTGAGAGGGCATAAGATCCTTAGCAAGAACTAGACAGGTGGAACTTTTCTGTTGCAGGTATATTGGCTTCTTGATTCCCAGTCAAGAGAAATGAATGAATAAAAGCTGTGAATGTATCTTTATTTCCCAATGGCGAAATTTTTATGACTTCCAAAGTTCATCACCCTCCAGAAAGGGTGTGGTTTCAGCCTCTCTGTGTGGTCCACAAGAATCAAGTACTACCCATTATAAATTTTAGGGCCTCTAGTAATGCTAGGATCTTTGTTTTAGTACATGGCCCCAAATTAACTACCTTCAAGAAAGTCGAACAATATCATCATTGTGATCATAAATAAGATTGTTGATGCCATATTTGATCCAGATCTCCATAGGAACAATATTCAAAGTTGAGTTTGAGGTACCTCAATGTTAAGAGATAGAAAGAAAAAGTTCTACTTCTCTTATCAGATGAAAGAAAATTCACATGTCTTACACATGTTATCGTAAGAAGAGACAAAGAAAACAATAATTCAAAGCAAAATAATCTATAGAATAATATATGATACTCAACACTCCCCCTCAAGGTGGACCATACAAGTCATATGCACCAAACATTGGATATTAACCTTAGTCCTCGGACCTCGAGAGACTTGGTGAAATATATTCTCTCTCAAACTGATCAAAGATGGACCAGCGCACAATCTAGATTTAAAATTCAAAATAAATTGTCAATTCAAGAAGTTATTAAGAAAATAATTTTCTTACATGGTATCAACTTTGCATAAGTTAATTAGAAAATTATTTTTTTTTTTATAACATCTCAAAGTTGCAAAATAGAAAACTCAAATATAAAGACTTAGAAATATAGTAAAAAAATTGAAACACTTTTCAACACTTTACTTTTTTGAATTCAGTGAGCAAGATAAGCTCACTTGTACCGATACAAGTGTATAAATTTGAGTTCTCAGTGTGGATGACAAAAGCCTAGATCTGTTGATTAATATGTTGAGAATCAAATGAACAACCCAACGCACCATGATGAAGATGAGGATCAAGGGGATGTGTTTCTCTATGAAAGTGACGTTGTTCAAGAAATCACTATAGATGAGGAAGATGAATCTATCTCCCCCCTCTCTTTTTCTCTCTATTTTGTTTTTTTTATTTTTTATTTTTTTGTTTTCTTTTTGTAATTTCTTTGTCTCCCTTGTTGTATATGCAGATCTTCTGGATGAAGATGCTGAAGAATTGGTATAACCGCACTACTTTCTCTCTCATAAAAAAATTTTTTTATTAAAATTTTAATGAAGTAACTTGGAAATTCGAATGAATGTTTTATTGTTTTGATAATAGTTTAGAACAATTTTTGGTGGATGAAGAAGCTGATGATTCCATGCATATTCACTATTCATACTGGTAGGTTTAAAGAAGATTGATTGTTTAAAATTATTATTCATTTTGTATATTATATGGATTGGAATGAGTATTGGTTCATACATAAACTTCTTGTAGATATAGATTATTATCTGTATTGAATAAATTTTTTTTTAGTTTGTAATCATCATTTAATTTCTTTGGTGAATTGATTTGAAAACATAGTTTAGGGTTGCTTTGGGAATTTTTCATGCCCTCATGAAATGATTGAACGAAACTATTATCAATACCTCCTTTTCAAATATAATTATCTCTTGAGGTTTCAATATATGTAATACGACTATAAACTATATAAACTTTCACAAGCATATGCCAAAAATCCTCATACGAGAAAAAACTAGATTTTGAAATAGTGGTGTTGTACTCTTTGAACTTGTTGTTTTGACTTGATTCACCACACTTTTTATTGTGTCCTTACCTCTGGAATATCCTTAGAGTTGCTATTATAGGAACAAGCAATGTGAAGAATTCATTTGGAGAGAGTATTATTTTCCTTTGGGAAATGGATTTTGAAAAAAAGACTTGTTCTTGTTTTCTTCTCAAAAAAGGGTCTATTTGAGTAAGCTTTTGTTTGAGAAGTGCTGCTTGTGAACATCTTGGGATTAGCTTGTTAAGTTGTCTGTCTTGTCATAATGTGTTGATGGGGAAGAATTGCTTGAGTTGTAGAGTTGCTGAGTTGCCAGATTGGCAAGTTGAGACTTGATTCTGTCCGTCAAGTTGCACTTAGGTGGCTAAAGTGATATGTGCCCTATCTAAAAGAGGGCAGGGGATGAAAGAAATGGTTCTAGACAAATCCTTTGAAGTCTTAGTGGAGGGAGAGGGTAGGTTTGTGACAGGGTTCATTACAAAAAGGAGGAAGAGGTTGGTGTCTTGGATTAGATTGACGGAAGACTGAGTACTACAAAAGTATTGAAATTCTTTCTGATGAAGAAGTCCATATCAAAAGAACTTTTGAATGGAGGGAGAATGCCAGATTTTACAAAATGGAGAGTCACATAAATGATGCGGGTAATTGGCCTCTTGGCGGTCTGGATGGAGAAAGGTAAGGACCTTATTTTCATCCGGAGGGCGAGGGCTAATCAAGGGTTTGTTGTGTTGGGTAAACCGACTTGAGGCTTGGAATCAGGAAATAGATGAGAGGAAAATTAAGGGAAACGAGGAGAAGGAGGAATGCGTTCTGGGGAAAGGAAGGAGTCTTGACATGAAATCTTTTGTTGGAAATGATGAAGATGAGTGGAAAGAGATTCAAACCAAACCATGGGTAGATGTAGGGAGGCTTGCATGGAGGCGATAGGAGACTTTGAAGTAATCGTGTTTGGGACTTGGGTAAACACCCACGACTTGGCGGCCTGGGGCTGGAAGGATGGGCGCGGCTATGGAGGTGAGAGGAGCTTAATGGTGGCCTTCTTGAATCAAGATCTTCTTTTCTTGGAGTTGGGCTTCCGGAGGAAGCAAAGTGGGTGCTTGAGCGGGAGAAGATGTGGGCGGCTTATAAGTTAGATTGGTGGGGCAGTTCACATATGTGGACCATGAGAAAAATGTAGGGAGCTGGATTAGGGTGGTGGGACTTTACTTCCATCTATGGTGGCTTGAGGTCTTAAAAGATTGGGAGCGGATGGGGCTTTGGCAATTGACAAGGAGATAGCCACAGTAAAATTATCATGACAGGATCTTGGTAGAAGATAGGGGGCAGCGAATAGTGTAATTCCATCACAGAGGGAGAGAGTTTTGAGCTTCAAATCGGTGGGAGTTGCCGTCGGGGAAATCCATGAGGGATATATCCTTGAGTGGAAGAATGTTTGCGGAGGGGAAGGAGGAAGAAGAAGAAGAAAGGAAATACCACGTCTTTGGGAGGCAGCGTGAGGTACTCCCTAAGGCTTCTGATGTGGGAGACCAGAGATAAAGACCAAGATGGGAGAGTTGGTTGTGTGCATGCGGGGATGGTGATAGTGACAGAAGGCCCGGGGGCAGTTTAGAAATGGATGAACAAAGCACAGGCCTAACCTCATCAAACCATGGTGTGACTCTTCCAAGGCGATCAAAGGGAGATGGGAGAATTACGAAAGGGGTGAGACCATCTTGTTATCATGGGTTAGCTATAGCGGATTGGAGAAGCCAGTAGAAGTGCAGACGAGTCCACCTATGGATTTCTTTCAAGATGGAAGAGGGCTTGGGCATGGAAATTAGCCCAAAGGTGGAGAGGGTTATAGTTGTGAGCCAGTTAGAGATAAACAAAAAAGAGACCCGTGAGGGCTGAATGAGTACCTTCGAGATCTGGCACATCTCCCAGTCTTGAAGATGCAGATACTCTTTCTAGGGCTTTTCAAAAAATTTGGAAGAAGCAAAAGGTGCGGGAGGAAACAAACATGGATGTGAACTGAGAAAGTAATTCAATCGAAAGGGCTTTGCTCTCTTGGAAATTCAGAAGAGGTTTGGGGATAGGTCTGGGAATACGGACAAAGGTTGTGCAGAAGAGTGGCAGAATTCCTGATTTTGGCTAAGTCTCTCCCCATTCTTCTCATATTTTAGACCGGATTCCCCATTTAGAGAAATTCTTTGTTAGGAATGGTGTGGGAGGCAGCCAGCAGGTGAAGGTGGTTTTGCTTCTCGGGGCCCAAAGGGATGGGAATGCGGGGCTAGGCGAGTCCAGGAAGTATTTTGCCGCCTCTAAGAACGAAAGCCCCAAGACCTTTGAAGTGGTTGTTTGAGAAAGTGCATTGTTAAGGTGGAAAGGAAGACCTGGGGAGGAGCTGGTCTTGGGAGGAAAATTTGACTGGATTGATTAGAGTAAATTCTGGGTTTCTCAGCTGCTGGGATATGAGCTAATTCTAGATTTCATGAATGGACAACACTAATTGGCTGGAAAAATTAAAAAGGAAAAGGAAGTTTGGAGCTAAAGGTTGACGGGAGATAAAGCTGGCTTGGAATGAGGATACGAGAGAGGAACAAAGGGAGGCCCCAGACAGGAGCTGAGGGCTTTGTCCTGTGGTTGTGTCAGAGTTAAATTCCTCTTGGCATGTCGGGGCTAATGTAGTGGCAAGAAAGGAATTAAGGCCTTTATTTAAATCGAGAGGGTGGATCTTTATATATTTGCAGGGAACAAAATTTTTATTTCCAAAGGTTTGAATTGGAGTTTGGGATGGGAGATTCTGGAGCAGGCAACAGAGTTGAAGAGATTTTCTCAGAGATAGTCATTTGGGACTCTTGTGTGCTCGGTTAGCGACCAGGAAGACCTTTTCTCGTTCTTGTAGATTCAAGTTTTAGAAAGATGATTCTTCACTGGATCTTTAGAGGGGGTGTGTGGCCTACAAATTATGGGTGAAATCTCTTTGGGAAGAATTCATTTGCCGTAAGAGTGGCGATCCAAGTGGTACATTGGTGGGGACTTTAACGTGGATTGGGCACAAATGAAGAACAACGGGATCCATGGCGGGTTTCCAGGATTATGGTGATATGGATGAAGATATCTGCTTGGGGTGGCCCAGTCATGGGGAGTTAAACAATAGCGGAGATCGCGAGGTTAGACAATTTATATTTTAAGGTGGGTTTGTCTTTTGAGTCTTAAAGTATCCTCCTATACCTGTGAACCACTTCCCCGATCGCGAAGGGGAAGGAGAGACTCTGAGGCCTATCCACTTGGATTTGAGAACATGTGGTTAAGAGGAGGTGTTGAGGACCTAATTTGGGATTGGTGGCGGTTTAGTTTAGGGATAACAGCTGTGCTTGATGGGAGAAGATTCAGCTCACAGTAAGCTAAATCAGGGCAAAGAAGTCTTTAGGAGAGTGGAGGAGGAGCAAGTATCTCTCTCAAAGGTTGAAGCTTGGGATGAATTGGAGAATCAGAGATCCCTTTCTCTGCAGACGGAGAATTTAGGCCGCGCTATGGAGGATTTCAGAAATAGTGATTATGGAGGAAACTATGGAGGTAAAAATCGCTAAGTGGAACATGAACACAAGTTTTTCTACAAATGTGATTCCTTGAGGAGAACAACATTGAAGCTTGTCAGGATAGGAGTCTGGGTTAATGGTGAGGAGGAAGCTAGAATAGTGGAATCTTTTAAAGTGCTCGGCTAGGTGTGTGGAGAGCTAGCCACAGGGGTTGAATTTCTCAAACTAGAGCAGATGTGAGTTAGAGCGCCTTTTGGAAGAGAATTATCATGCTTTTTGATCTAAATGGTGACAAGGCCCTGGGCCGATGACTATTCTTGCCCTTTTCAGCGGTTTAATTTGAGACAGTTCGCTGATGATATGGATCTCTCTTGGGTTTTCATGAGAGGCGGTTGAAAGGACGTAGTTCTACTTTTTGGTGTTGATCCCAAAAAAAGGAGGGGTTGAGGATTTGAAAGACTTTAGAACCTATTAGCTGATTGAATTGCATACAATGATTGAAGGTGCACTAATGATTGAAAAGTGATGCATGGTCTTGAGCATCGTCTGACTCGGAATGCTGTGGAAGGAAGACAAAGTGCGGATCGCTGTGATTATAATACAAGTAATTGACTCAATTAGGAAGAAGGAAAGGAGTTTCTTGCATAAGTGGACATAGAAAGCATATGATCAAATTGATTGGAGTTTTGTTTCTACGCGTGTTCTGAAAGAATGGGTTTAGGGAAAATGGTACGGATGGATAAAGTGGTGCATTTCCCTTTGCTTCTTTCTTAGTTGTTAATGAGAGTGCCCGAGGTTTTTGGAAGCAGAGAGATGGACAGGAGCCCTCTATCCCACAGTACTTGTTTGTGCTTGGCATGGAAGCTCTATCCTTAATGATTGAAAAAGTGGCTGAAGGAGGTTATATCTTCTTGGTCTGAGTTCAAAGGCGAAATGGGATAGTTAGTGGATTACTCTTTGTTGTTGCGGATGATATCTGATCTTTTGGAGGACTCTGGGGATCAAATGTCCTTTGAGCTAGGTCTGTGTGGTTTTGAGGGAAAGCTCTTTTCGGGGCTAAAAATCATTTGAAAGAATCTCCCCTATAGCATGTAGTAGGGTGGATGGTGAAGGTTGGCCTGGGTTAGGATGCATATCGACTCCCTTCCAAGCGTGATGCATAGTGCAGCACGGGTTTAAATCTGGGCTGATACGTGTGGGATTAGATTGGAAGAAAGGCTTCGCAAAAGGTTAGTATTGTGGAAAAGACAATACATCTCTGAAGGTTGGAGACTCACTCTCATAAAAGCACAACTATCTGATATGCTGCCTATCTAATATCCTTTTACTTTCTAGGAGGTGAGAAAGCTAAATTTGGAAAAATTCAGGGGACTTCTGTGGGAGTGGGTAATCTTGAGAGGAAGTTTAAGCCCAGTTAAGCGGGAAGCCCATTTGTGTTGTCAAAGAGAAAGGTGGATGAGTATAGAATCTCTCTAAGTTATTAGGGCTTTACTGAGGAAATGCATTTGGAGGTTTGTAGATGTTCTACTTGGAGGAATGTTATTAACTAAAGTATGGTGAGGAAGGAGGTTGGTTTCCACTATCATCCCCTAAGGCAATTCACAGGTGGAAGCATGGAAGAAGTGTGAAACGTCTGGATCAATCAGTTTAACTTTCACATTGTGTTGGTGATGGTCTGAGCCAGATTTTGGGAGAGACTTATGGTGGCAGGGAAGCGCCCCTTGTGTGCCTTCCCTCCTTGTATGATGTAAACAGTTCTAAAATTTGGTGGCGGATCTGGGAGATTCCAGGTGAAGAATTTGGATGGAATTCCATGTTGAACTGCTAATGATTGGGAAATGATAGTTCAAAACTTCCGAACTGTAATGGTCCCCAGAAATTTCTTGTCCCATTGTGTGATAGCTATGGGCGAGATAAAATGAGTTCCTACTACGTAGAGTCTGTTTGATCTTCTGAAGGTAGGAGAGCGACATCGGGTGCCTTTGGAATGATCTTGGGGACCATTGTTCCCACAAAAGTGGGGTTTTACTGGGAAGTTGGTGGGGCAAGTTGTCATGGAGTCAGCTTAAAAAGGATTACATGGCTAGTAGGTGTCCTCTTTTAGAATCTTTGGAAGAACAATAGGCATTTGTATTCCACTACCAAGGCAGGCCAATGGACAACCCTTTTTGTCTGTGTGTGGGAGGCGGTTTGCCTCCGGCTAGGATGTTTAAGGTGGCCCTAGTCTCCTTGGGAAGAGGAGTCTAAGCTGTGGAGGGCGGTGCCTATTTGCTTGATGTGGGCAATCTGGAAGGAGAGGAATAGAGTTGTGTTTGAAGATGATTGCTTCTCTTACAACATAATGAAGTCCTAGTTTGTCAGGCTCCTTTCGACTAGTTTGATTCATGATGTGGACTATTTTTTGTAAGATGTATTATGTGTCTTCTCTAGTTCCCTTGTTGGGGAAAAGGCATTCATTCTCATTGTTGAGGAGGAAACATACATATTTATACTACAGTGTTAGGGAAAAAAAAGGAAACATAGTTAAGTCTAATTAGGAGATAAGAAGTAAAAGATCCACAAAATCGAGTTGGGAGATAAACACCTTCTCTACTTTCAAGATGGGCATGCAGATTAGCGCTGAAACTTGTCACATATATATTTATGTGGACCTCTAGAGACTTAGTGAAGATATTTGCTAGTTGATGTTGAGGTTGACAAAACTAGTAGTCAGCCATCCGATGCAATCTTTTCTCGATCAAGTAACAATCACTTCAATTAATTTGTTATCTGTGGAAAGTGGGTTGGATGAAATGTAAGCGCTTGATTTATCATATATTCATTTGTTCATCCTTCCTAAATCTTGCTCTTAGGAAGATAACTTCAACCATATGAGTTTACATGTTGCTAAAGTATAACAGGTGACCAACTTTGGATTTAGCTACTACATCTTAACTGCCCCTGCTGAATGTAAGACTACCTCGATGAATACTGGCCTGAATGTGGCGTCTATCACGTGGGTGAGCACGCCTGATGCGCATCGTTTAACATCGACAGCGGGGTGTGATACGTTGCCAGCCTGTGGCGTGAGCGGTGTTTAACATTATAGCAGAATACGACCCCGCGACATCCCGTTGAAATATCGCAGGTGGTGCGGGCGGCTAACTATGCTCACGGAAGCGAATGGTCGAAGATGATGATGAGATAGTTCGGTTACCTCTGAGTCATTGATATCCTTGAATCTGTTGGCTCACTTGACTTGATACAAGTTTGACATTGGATCTATAGGGTATCTTGCAAACTTCTGATTCAACATACCAGTCATACATCAATATTTCCAAGGTATACTTTCCACGAAATAACCACTGGAATTAAGGCCCATTTACACCATTTTCAATTCTTAGTTTTTCAGTCTTTTGTTTGAAAGTGGTTGAAGAGGTGTTGTTTGAGTTTAATCTGTTCGGTCGCTTTGCTTGTAATATGATATCATCATAAAACAATCAAATTAAATACACTTTCGATCGATGAATGATGATAAAAAAGCGAGAGATAATTTTCTGTGCGGCGAATCATGCCAAATCTGAACGCGAGTTAACGACTAAACCGGCTGAGAGGCCCATTTGGAATATATAAGGAAGCAGCGTATTTGCCTTCCAAACCAGGACTCATGGAGCACAGCGAAACCGGGTGGATTTGCTCGTATAAACCTCCTCGGCGAGATCACCATGAAGAAAGACATTCTTGATATCCAACTGAAAAATGGGCTGTGACATGCGACCGCGAAGATGCAGCGAATGAGGCCAATCTCTGATTTGTGGTTGTCTTCTCACCCCAGGCCGCCATTTTTCTTGTGTATTAATTGGCTTTAATGTGGATGAGTAGGCGATATTATGAGAATGGAGGATGGTTTGAAACCTATGAACTTTCAGATCATGACTCTGCGAACATTCTCATATTGTCCCTGACAATTCAGTGACGCAGAAAGCGTGGCCATCACTAGGGGGCATTGTCCACATTCATGTCATTCAGAGCAGCATAAACCTCCTCTTCTGAGTAAGTTGATGGATTTGCGCCCCATATTTAGGGATTTACCCTATAAGAGCTATCATCATTGAAGCGAAATAAACCAGTTTCACTTGTTGAGGCAAAACCCTTTGAGTTCTACGGTGGAAGAGTTGAAATTAAAAAACAAAAATACTTTATTACAGGCAGGGTAAGGGAGTAAAAGCATCAATTAGTTAACTTGAAGCCGCAGAGTGGTTATCAACCTTTGAAGGGTGTCGAGTGTGTGCCTTATTGCCCAGTTAGAAGGTGTAGTATGGAGGAAAACGGAAGATTCTTGATTTGGAGTGCAAGAGGCAAGCGAAGGTTTCGCCTGCATTACCTTCAAGGATGTTGAAGGAAAAAAAAAACCACAGGCTGTTTTTCCGGAAGAGAGGAGCTTTTTGAATCGGTGGGCCTTGGCCGCGGAGAGAAATTAGAAAGTGGGCTCAAGCCGCTGGGAAGAAGTATGACCTGTTCGCGAGTCTGCAGACAAAGGAGAGGGGAGAGGAAAGGTCCCGGCCGAAGATAAAGTTCTTTTAGGGGACAGATGACGAGCGAGAGAAGAAGGAGAGCGCAAGTTGGATCGCAGTTGGGTGAATGGAGAGTGGCTCAAAGGGAGGCGATAGAACTCTTGGTGATGTTGATGAAGTGGAAGGCAATGAACTACTCTACTGCGAAGATGGTAGAGACTTGAGTTGAAGAAGCTGGAGGATTAACGAGGGTTTGAGGTGCCACCTAAGCGAGACCTGCTGACTACTGGGTTAGAATGTGAGGAGGAGGTAGTGGGTCCCTCAGTCGGGAAGAGCTTTCAGAGGAGGGGTCTTACAAATTTGAAGCGTGGAATCCGGACTACGGATGGATTAGGCGTAAGGCTCAGTGTGAGAAACGCGTGGATTTAAATAGTAGATACATCCACATTGAACTGGAGTCTTAAAGAAAATGGTGAAGCAACATGGAGGATTTTTAGCCATGTACAAAAATTACATGTGAGTCGAGATCGAGATGAAGTGGGCCATAATTTTGATAAAGACGATGTGTATGCTCGCTGCTAATCAACATTTCGAAGGTCCAAGATCGTTTCAACTTTAGATCCGTGGAGATCCTCCACGGGTAGCCGATGTCTATCTTACGTCTGTGGTTGCCGCAAAAAGCTCCAAAGCGGAAATAAGAAGATGGAGTGGCACGCGCGAAAATGAGAGTGGGGATCATTCGCCCCATCTGCAATGATGACACGCAGGCGGAAGCGCCCGGGGTCGACGCGAGGGACGCCTGGCCCTGGCGAGGCGTAGCGACAAGCCTGGAGGCGCCGTGACGGTCAAGCCGCAGGAGGAGCTTATGCGTGATCGGGTAATCAAAAGGCTAGACTGGCGCCGCTTGGGGTGCTGGGCCGGTCCGCCAGTCGCTAATGGCCCAACCGATGTAATGGCTTCACAAACTGGGCCGAAGCGGCTTGAAATTCTTTGCCAAAGATGGATCCAAGCAAGGTGCCAAAACACAAAAGTTTAAATGTGGGATGAAAGAGAGTGGGCTTGTTTTGCTAGGGCCAAAACAGTTTGAACCTGTTAAAAGCCCAAAGGCCTAAAAGCAAGGCCAAAGGGGTTTCGAGAGATGAAAACGGGGTCCAAAAGTGGTCTCCTTAGGCCCAAAGGTTGCTTTATTTTGTTCTAAAGATGAAACGAGATTTGAAGACGAGGTCGATCGCTCTGGGGAGAAGGGCTCATCACAAATGGATCCTCCTCGTCGATCCTACTGGATCTCTGCGCGCAGTCCCCTTTCCGATGCTCACGGCGAGAGGACCGGTTGTCGATTATGTTAGCTTTGTGAGTCAGTGGGGGTAGGGTCATGAGGGTCTTTGCTTCATTTATTATCGGTTTCTTCAGCCAAGGGCCCAGAAGAGCCCTACTTGGTCAAGCCTAGACATAGTGGAACTGGGTCGTAGTTCAAGTGGATGTACCTGAGGATCACTGAAGTCACACTTTCGGCTCCAGGTATGAAACTGTGTCTTCATCTATTTGTTCTTCTCCCCACTGCTTTTGCACGGCCCTTACTGGGTTATTCTGCACGGGGGCTTACCACTGCACGAGGCGATGGGGGACATAGAACCCGGTCAGGAGGTTCACCACGCATAGAATGGGGGGAGACGACATCCGAGGCTCTTACGGATGCTGATCTAGAGACAGAGGGACTTGGGAATCTTAGTGAGGAGGGCCCCAAGACACGCCCGTAGTGCCTCAAGTGACAATCGGGAAGACAACTGTCTAATTAAATCTGAATTTGGGGATCCCAACTGGGTGGGTTATGATATGAGATTTTGGAGCTGTTATGAAAATGGTGTCCCAACAATGTGTAACAAAAATAAGGGGCATCCCATAGAGTCTGGGGATGTGAAAGGGAGTTAAGAAAGTTGAACGCACCATAAACCATAAGCTGGGAAGGGCTAAACAGAGGGGGGGAAGAGACAGGGGAATTTTTCGTTTGTTAAGTCAGCCAGCCTTTTCTGTGAATCAGAGAGTCGAACAATCCTGATAAGAGGAATATCATCGAATTTTATTAGGTCTCGTAGGGTGGATTTGTCTACTTCGCAAGAAACCAAGATTCAAGAGATGTCCACACGATGCTCATAGTCTCGGTGGGTAGATCGGGTCGAGTGAAAGGTCAGGAGGCAGAGGGAACCGCAGGGGTATTGTGTTTCTGTGGGATAAAAGAAAACTGAGGTGATTGAGAATAAATCTGCATTTCTCTCGTTACGTGCATATTTAAAAATATGGAGGATGGTTTCCAAAGGCCTTCACAGTTTACGTCATTGAGAGGAGCAAAAGGGAACTGCATGGGAAGAATTGGGCCTGGGTGCGGGTCAGGAGGGCCCCGTGCTTAGGGTGGAGATTTCAATGTGGGTCCTTTCCCAATGAAAGGAACAAGGAGGGCGTGCCCTCGCACTCTATGAGGCGTTTTGGGTTATGAATGAGTTTGGGCTCGTAGACTTTGCAAGGGGACCTTTACCCGAGGGGAGGTCTTAATAATCGCTGTATGTCCTGGCCCGGATAGATTTTTGGGTAACAAATTTGATCGGGAAAGCCAGCCTGCACAATACGATTCAAAGTACTCTCCCGAGACCAAGCATCCCCACCACTCACCCCGCTTTTGTTAGACAAGGAAGGGATTAATTCCGGTCCGTCACCCTTCCGTTTTGAGATCATGTGGTTGAAGTCTGATGGCTTTAAGGACCTTCTTAGAGACTGGTGGCAAAGCCTACACTTCTCTGGATCCTTTAGTTTTGTTCTGGCCTCCAAATTAAAGGCCTTGAAAGGTATATTGAGGGTTTGGAACAAAGAGGTTTTTGGCAGAGTTGATATACAAAAAAAGGAGGCCTTAAGCAAGATCTCTTTTTGGGATGACTTGGAGAAGGAAAAGGCTCTGTCCTTGGAAGAAACTGAGGAGAGGGAAGTGGCAGAGAGGAGTATAAGAAGTGGTGGATTGGACAGGTCTCCGATACGTAAACTGTGCAGCATGGTTGAGCAGGGGACGTAAACACAAGATTCTTCACGTAATGGCCACCCTCATAGAGGAGTGAACCCATTGGGAGACCACATAATGGTGTAAGATGTGTTAAGGAGCTCGAGATTAAAGAAGGTCCGCACTCAAAGTCTCCTTACCGCTCTCAAGCAATCGGTGCCCGCTTTCCCGATCTTCTGCTCAAAGTGATTTGGGACAGACGTTTCTAAGCCGGAAGAAATGTTTTTACAAAGGAGGGAAATCCTCAGAGTAAATCACAGGCTTAATGGTGATAAAGCCCTAGGCCCAGATATTTCATCGCCTTTGGCCTTTAGCTTGGATTTCGTAGCGATGAGGTTATGGGCTTCTTTAGGGAATTTTTCGAACATAACTGGTTTGTTAAAAGTCTCAATGCGACATTCTTAGTTCCTTGCTCCCAAGTGGAAGGACTGGCTGAGATCTAAAGGACTCTGAGACCCATCGCTTAGTGGGGAGTCCCGTACAAAATTTTATCGAGTGTCAAGCACAGGAATCAAAAGCGCGAAGGTGGGCTGACTATTTCCTGGGGCCGTAATGCGCTTATAGAAGGAGGCAAATTCGATGCAAAGGCTAATAGCTAATGAGGCAGTGGACTCTATTCTAAGAAGGAAAGAGAAAGGGATTCTCTGTAAGCTGGATATTGAAAAGGCTTATGATCACATCAGATGGGATTTTCTGATTCAGATTATGGAGAGAATGGGGTTTGGCTCTAAATGGATTAGTTTGGACTAACCTGTGCATCTCCACAATCTTCTTTTCCATTCCTGTTAACTGGGCTTCTCCCATCTGGTTCTTCTCCGAGCTCCGCAGGCTCGAGACAAGGGACCCTTTCCCCCACCTTTTGTTATCTGAATGGAAGCCTCAAGTCACCGCTAAGCGCAGTAAAGGGAAGGCAATTTCATCTCCGGTTGCGTGTTTTCTGCAGAGACGGAGGGGATATAGCTTATTTCTCATCTTTTATATGCCGATGATACTATCCTTTTCATGGCCAACTCGAGCAGCTTAATGTATTCGATGGACCTTGATGTGGTTTGTGCTTCCTTTTCAGTTTGAAGATTAATTTGAATAAAGTATGATTTATCCGCTCCGGGTAAAGGTGGAGGTTAGCTAATCGAGCTTGGTCAGGTCAGTCCCTCCCCTCGAATGCACTGGGTCTTCCACTGGGCTTCTTGCTGTGGCTAGGGTTCAGATTCAATTCAAGAAAGATTTAGACAAAGGTTAGCAACCCTCGAAAGACAAAAGATATCTCAGCGGGGGAGGATCATCTATACCAGTACAATCGTCTAGCCTCCCATTTACTTTATTTCCTCGCTTAGGAATGCCAAAGATCGTTTGTTCAAGACCTGAGAAGATTCAGAGGCTTTTTCTCGGGTGGTGGCAATCTCGAGAGAAAAAAACCTCACCTGTCAATCGAAAACAAGCCACGAAAAAGGAGTGGGGGTCTTGGGGTGAGAAGCCTATCCAAGTGAATGACTAAAGCTCTGCTTTGTAAATGGTGTTAGCGGTTTGCCAATGAGAGGGATTCCTCAAGGCCCGTGATCGCACCAAATTCGGGGAGGAGATAAATGGAACACCAATGACATTAGGGGAGGTTATGGTAATCGAAGTTAAGTGGAAAGACATCGAAAAGAATGACTCACATTTTCTCAAAACTCTACTCCTTGTTAGAAATGGCCTGAGGTCAGGTTTTTTGAAGCATCCCTGTGCGATGGGATCATCGTGTAATGCCTTCCCACTTTGTTCAATCTGGGCTTGCTCACAAAGATGCAGAAAGTGTATTCGGACTCCTCAAGGGAGGATACGTCCTCTGCCTTCCTAAGACCTTTTAATGATTGGGAGATGGATGAGGTGGAAAGGTTCCTTCTTTTCCTTCAAAATAGGAAAATTAGGCCCTTTCAAGAGGATCGCCTAATTTTAAAGGAGACCGTGCCTCGATGGTTCCGGGCTAGGACCTACGTGATCAAAGCTAATGCATTTCTTCCTACGTATTTCCTCTACAAGCCTCCATTTGGAACCCAATCGCTCCTCCTAAGCTACGCTCATTGGGAAGCTCGGGCAAGGTGCTTACTCGAATTAACAAGAGAGAGAGATCCCCTCAGAAATGTGCTTTTATGTCAAGAGGAGGATAAATAATGTAATTACTTGCCATACACCGCTCGAGAGCTAAGATGTTGCGGAATCTTTTCGACCATTATGGATTATAACCGTGTGTTCCTTACGCTTCGCCAATCCTCCGTCGCAAAGTGCCAGTGCTGGCAAAAGCGAAAGAGTATGGTCATGCCTCTTTGTTTATTCGACTGTGGAATGAAGTGGAACAGGTCGCTGAGAATGAGACCCTCTCCGTCTCGTGGATGAAATCTTCTTTTTTGCTCACCTTATGGTCGCGGCTGTTGTATAGTGTTGATAATTTAAATTCTTTTATGTAGTTTCTAATCTGCTGGGTATAGGTGAGAGTGGTGGTGTGCTTCCCGTACTCTTTCTCGTATTCTCGGGGAGCTTGCGGCTCTGCTATTAATATATTTTATGCTTTTTACCGATAAAAAAAAATTAAAAAATTGCCGAAAGTGATACCCCTCGGGCAAACTAAATCCGCCTTGCCGATCAATCTAACCATCAAGTCCCACCTTCACTGTATAAACCCAACGACAACCAACAGGAAACTTGCCAGGAGGAGGAGCGACAAGTTCCATGTGTCATCGAGGTGACATCCATTTCTCGCCCATTGCTTGTTTCAAATGGACGAGAGCCTCACTAGTGCTATTAGGGGTAGAGACAGAAGACAAGGTGGAGACAAAGGCACAGTAGGGTAAAGATAAACGATGAAAGCTGAGAAAATTATAAACAGGATGTTGGTTAGAAGTGTAGCTGCACCTTCCAAATGGTAATATGTAGATCATCACCTGGGCTATGAACTCGGAGCAGAGGATGATCACAAGATAAGAGATGAGTCAACACGAGGCCCCAGAAGACGAGGATCTATGGAGTATAGACCTGCTGCCGAAATCACTACATCCGTGAGGTGGAGAAGGGAAATAGGGAGAGGGTAAAACAAGAGGAATAGATAAGACATCTGGAACAGAAGGACGCATTGCAGAGGAGAAGAAGGGGGAATCTTCAAAGAAGGTGACATCAGTAGAGATAAAGTAGCAATTATTATCAGGAGAATAACAATGATAACCCCTCTGAAGGGGAGAATAACCCAAGAAGACACACTTCGTGGCTTTGGTAGAGAGTTTGTCTTGCCCAGGAGTGAGAATATGAACAAAAAAAACACAACCAAAGTCACGAGGAGGGAGGTAAAAGAGAAGTTGAGTAGGTAGTAAGATAGAACGATCCGATCATGCAAAACAAGAGGAGGGCATACGGACAATCAAATAACAAGTAGCTAAGATAGCATCCTCCCAAAAACATTCAAGAACCGTATGATGAAGGAGGAGAGTGCGAACTGTCTCAACTAAATGACGATTCTTACGCCGCCACGATTTGGCTGAGGAGTGTAAGCACAAGATGATTGCGAAGAATCCCAAGGGAAGACATAAAGAAGAGAATGACGAGAAATATTCCTTGCATTATCACTTCTTAAAATACGACATAAGTATTGAATCGAAAGACTTTAGTATGGAATTTTTGAAAGATAGAAAATAATCACGCATCGATGTAATCTCAAATCATGGATTGAGGGCAAGTGAGGTGTAGCTATAAATCCTATAGAAATAGCCTCATCAAAGTTTGAATAATCACCTGAGTATCGCTCCCTTGATGTTCTCGTAACTGCTCGAGGTTGCTGTAAGACCGATCATAAAGGCTCGATCCATCTTAGACAAAAGTCCTTAGTATTAGTAGACTTCGGGTGTAAATAGAGATAAGTTCATCTTGCGCGTGACATTCTTCCACCATAAGAAGATATATCCATACCGAGCTGTTTCAAATTGGCGATGGAGGATATTACCCGATAGAGATGCTGAATCTCATTAATGTACAGTTTCTTTACCCGATTCCAGAGAGTGTAGCAAGTTTTGTAGGCCCCAATATTATATAGAATCTTGACATCAATAGATTGTCGAAGAATAATGCAAATTAAAGCATCAGTTTTTTTCCATTGAGTACGTTTATCTTCAGGAATACTCGTGTCCGCAGTAGTAAGATGATCCTCACATCTATTACCAATAAACCAAAGGTCCACTGAGTCCATTTCTCTATGACTGAGTAATTTTCATTCTCGTGGAGTTTATCCAAGGTAATCGTAGGAGTTCCAGATACAAAAGAATTAAAAGTCCGACCTTTTCACCACAGATGAGAAATCGTGAGAATGTATACAACCCCAAGGTCCTCAAATGTCGTAGAGCTCCAAAAACACAAACAATATTGGAGATTCAGTGACTAAAAACGCAGTAAAGTGGGTCGGAGAGAAATCAAAAGTGATGGGCTTTTCTCCTGGCGATGACGTGGCTCAGGAGTGATGGATGGGCTTGTCTACAGACGCATTCCTTCTAGAGGAGGCGCTGTGAATAAAGGTTACACGCGCCACGCACCTGCGACTTTCGCCATTGATCGAGATCTGGGCCGTGTGAGCTGCAATGTTATTTTCCTGAAGGCTTCCATCGGAAGGTAGATCGAGGGAGGCACCTCGTTGGTATGCTCTGGCTGAATGGAGGTCGCCGAAAATCTCGCTGGAGGCCACAAGAATAAAGGTTTTGGTTTTTGTGAGGCTTCGTGAAGACCGTGAAAGACGAATCGGACAGACACGGTCGTTGGATGGGTTGTCGGAATTGACCACACAACGAAACCCTAACCCTAGTATTCTCAAACTCTTGCGGCTCGATACCAGCGTTGAGAGAAAAGGAATACATCTATTCTCATTAATTCTGGCAAAAGCGGAGGAAACATATATATTTATACTCTAGTGTTAGGGAAAAAAAGGAAACAGAGTTAGAGTCTAATTAGGAGACTAAAGAGAGAAGGAAAAGAATCCTAAATGGATTAGGAGACTAAACCTTAACACCCCTAAAGGGCTGGTTTGTGTTTGTTGTTGCTCTATGCCCTTTGTTTTTCTAGCCTTTTTTCCTATGTATACTACCTGTATACTGCTGGGTGTATTTTGGCCTCCTTTTGCTAATATATTTGTTCTGTTTACTCATCACAAAAAAAAAAAAAAAAAAAAAAAAAAATAATAATAATAATGTGTTGATGGAATTAATCTACTTCAAATAGGAAGGGCATCCCTTAGCCGATTATGCAGGCTTTCCTTGGTTATGGTATGAAGGCAGCCCTCTGGGCTGGTAATCTGTCTATGCCAAGACTTAGTGTACTGCTGAGGATGTTTTCTTGCCCATGTCTAAGACCCCTTACATGCTGAGTTGGAACATTATGTTCTAGTAAGTTTCAAAGTTATATGCACATGTAATGTTTGGTTTGGGATCAACTATGGACATAGATTAAAAAATAGCTCAAGCTTTGCATACTGTACTGAGGAGCTTAGTCTTTGCCTTGAATCGGATCAGATAGATTTCATCTGTGGATATATGTGGATAACTGTCTATTCTGAAATCTGGAATTAAGATTATGTTTTACCGAATGAGTATCGTGGCCTTTGTACATGTAGCTGTTCATGTCCATGACATCGATGTCCAAGTTGATTGATCATAGGCAACAATATAATTTTTGTCTCCTAAATGCCATATTCTTCTATCTCATTGTTTTTGACTGACTTTATAATGACCATGGTTTTACAAAATATTTCAAGATAGCTGGTGAAGGATTGAAAATTTCAGAACTTTCAAGTTTCAAATTGGTCCAAATTGAAACTGAATCTTGTTGTTCTCAAGGTTTTTCCAAAATTTAGGAACAAGTTAATTACTTCCAAACGAGAAGATTATTTAAACGCACACCCAATGCAAAAGTTAAAAAAAAATTCTATTGTATATTGATCTGTAAAATTAGGGTACAATATATAGATTTACAAGTATACAATAGTTGGAAATAAGTCACCAAATAGAATTCTAAATCGTCACCATAAATCACTCCCTAAAATCTGGCTAGTCAACCAAATTAATTCCCTCAAATCTGGCTAGTCAAATTATGTAAATATACTTAAAATATATTCACATTATTAATTAGGCAGGAAATCTCTTCTTTGATGGTGGTTAATTTCATGTTACCATTCTCACAGGAGGCTGGGTTAAGGAGTTCTACCATTCAAAGTAGTTATGAGAAGGTCAGGCAATTTGTTTTTGTGTTACTGGTTCTCTTGTCTTGCATCATATGACGGAATGGAATTAGCTAAGATTCTTGATATCCTTTTGTTTCTGATGAGTTGTTTCATAAATGTCATATTCGACTGTTGGTTCCTAGTGTGGACCACATGTTATTTATGAGGTTATATGGAAGGAGCTATGAAGGGTACTTCTTCATCCTTTTACCTTGATTATACATTCTACACTATTTGTTGGTTACTTTAGTATACAACATCAAGTAACCGGATTAAGGGTTTGTGCTATTCAAGATGGCTTTTGTTTGTTGTTGGGATTTTCGTTGCCGTTCTTGATGCTAGAATCTTTTTGCCTTTCCAAGGTCATCCCTATCATACTGATGGACTGACTTGCTTGGCAATAGCCTCTGATTCAACTCTTGCTCTTACTGGCTCAAAGGATAGTTCTGTCCACATTGTAAATATCGCAACTGGCAAGGTTTGATTTCTTCTTGCATTTGATCCCTTGTTTTTGTTGCCTCATTTTTGAAACTGTGCACTTGTACTTTTGATTTAGATAAAATGTTATATTAGATCCATCATTTGGACCCTATAACATCTGTAACTTTCTGAAATTTGAAATTATCTTACACTTATGATATTTAAAATGGAACCATTTTGAAAATCTTAGTAATTTGAAATTTAAGGACTGAAAATTTGAAACTGCAGGGTGAACTGAACTTACTGTTTAGCTTTGTTTTTTAGTTATACCACATGTGTGTTGTCTGTTTTAAACTTGCTAAACTGTCATTTGCTTTCTCGTTCTTGTATAATTTTTTTGTTTAGGAAAGACTATCTAAGCTTAAGGAGACAAGCTCAATGGCCTTACCAAGATCCTAATTCTATCATAGAATCTGCACTAAGATTTGACTGCAAATGATAATTTTTTAAAGTTTTTAAAAAAAAAATTAATAGTCAGATGAATTACTTTCAGAAAAGGAAGAAAATGAAGATAGATAAATATAAACAGACTACATAGAAGAAAGAAATAGAAAAGAAACCAAAATCATGTCTGGAAAGAAAAAGTAAGAGCTAAAACTGCAATTTAATTTTGAGATGTAAATCTCATGCATAAGGCATAAGTATCAAGATTTAATTCACAGTCAGGAACAGTGACATATATAGAAAAATAGAGAAAAAAAAAAACTATATGAGAAGAATGCATTGTATGTCATTAATTTAAGTGAAAAGGCTTAGGAGCAAAATTTATTATCTTTATTTATTTTTAATTGGGGATATGAAAGTTATTGTTGTCTAACTTTGAAGTTCTAGGAAATTTGAAGAATTTAAAAAAAAAGAAGGAAATTGATTTTAACCATTAATTCTACATAGATATAGATTGTAATTGAAACAAACAATTGCAAAGAAATTGAGAGCAACCTTTCATGGCTCTAAGGCTTAAACTTCCATTTGGGGGGCATTCCTTGAACCAAAAGTGTTAGAACTTTAAAATGTGTTATGTGATGTTAGTTTAATTAGTTACTGCCGTAAAAAAAGCATGAGAAATGAACTTATCAGGAAAAAAGAAAAAAAGAAAAAGTATTAAGAAATGAAATTCCAACTTCATGGTAACTGATAGGATTTCTTTAGTTGGTCTTGGAAGACCTATTTTGAATGATAAGGTGCATGTCTTAGATTATAAGCCTGAAATTATATAGCATCAAGACTCTCTGCTTTAAAAAGTTCTTGTTGACCATTGGTTTGACTGGAGCCTGCAAGTGTGAGCCTCAGACCATAATGGAGAAAAAGGACAGACAATCATTAGAGCAATTTCCTGCTTTATGATCACACAATTCTGATGTCAAGTGGTTATAGTTAAGTGGCTATATCATGTTATTATAGTTAAGAAAACTTCATATGAGGTGATTTATTAATTTTGGGATAATCTGAGTTTCTAAGGTGTTATTTTATGTTATTGTGTGAATTTTTTTAGTTAAAAGTAACTTGCTGAGGAATAATTTGATGGGGTGAATATTTAATGTTTAACAGACATGCATTTACTGTCATGGACATTTTGCTTCATGTCTCAGTGTGGTCTTACACAATGGTCAAAAGGCATATCTTATTTTAACAGAGATGCATTTTGGATGTAATGATTGAGCTTCTAAGTCTCATGAGTTTTAGTTACAAAGAACTTGGTCAAGAATAATTTGATGGGTGAATAATCAATGTTTGACAGCCATTTGCTTGCAGTCATGGGGATTCTGCTTCATGTCTCAGCAAGAACCTTTTAGAGGAATGAAGTTTCTATTCTTAGTGACTTGGTTGCTACTGGTGGATGGCTGATGGATGCACTAATAGGAAACAGGTTAGAGCTAAGGCTGCTTCTAGGGTACAGAATGCTAGAGTAGGAAGTCGCAGAGGGATCTAATGAATTAGTAATATGAGTGGCTTTTTTTGTGTGAAATTATCGGTCTGTCTCTTTGATTTATTTTTCTTGCGCATCTGGCAACACACTTGATGTCGGCATTTATTAGTATTTAGGTTGAGAGGGACTGCTTCGGGGTACTGGGCATGTGCGTCTCTCTGTCTCTCTCTCTCACTCACACACACGCACCCACACATACACACTTAGTATACATTGTTTTTGATGATTTTCTGGACAGAGATGCAGTAAAAAATGCCCTTGAGCTTGTAAATGATATGCTATTCAGAGGGTGTCCACTTGCTGAGGGTTCCATGTAATGGCTGGATAAAGGCAGTGTCCAGAGCTGGGAATATATATGTGTGTATATATATATATATATATATATATATATATATATATATATATATCTAAAGAGAGAGAGAGAATGGGAAATATACAACATGGCCATTATGTTTCTAGTAGTTGTGATTCATCATGGTTTGATACCTATTATATACGAGAAATTCAAAGTATTACTTGAGAGGTGGAAGCACGCTGGATCAAGTTCGAATATATATTTCAAGATTCGCACCTGGGAAGTTTGGAAGAGATTTATAAAGATGTCGCAACCAAGACTCGGGTTCACTAAGGTAGAGGAGAGACAAAGATCATTTTATAAGCCAGAGGAGGCGTTTCGAACAACGGATCTTTCATCCGATGCACAAAGCTAGATCGGATAAAATGATGGCTTGTGTTTTCCTAAGGCAAAGGACTTATGAAGGGTCGGGAAGTTATTATAGAGAAACCCACTGTTGGGAGGGCCTCAAGGAGGGACTGTGGAAAATCCACAGAGTGGCACCACCACCATTTTAGAAGGAAGAATTCTAGAAACAAAATCCTTTGCAAGCTGAGGTGGACAGCATGTAGCTCCCACCGCTGCAGCTTAGTGGTGAGTGTGGGGGAAGAAGAAATCACAGAGAGGCTAAGGAAATTATTTCTCTGCTTGGTGGGGAGGAGGAATCTCGCCGATGCTGGATTTAAAGACCATGAAGAGACGAGCATGGTCTTCTTGGGAAGTTATAGGTAGCTCAATTTTTTTGGAAATGGGAAAAGGGCTTTGGTTATTTGAATTTGAGAATACAAAAGAAGCTAAAAGGATTCTCAGGGATGGTACAAGAAGAATAGGGGGTTTCTCTCTTTTTCTTAAGAAATGGGCTAAAGAAGATGGATGTATCACAAAGAGATATTAAGTGAGGTGGGCTTCGTTAGACTGGAGGTCACAAAGGAGCATCTATGGAGTCGTTCCATCCCGAGAAGAACGCGAGCGCCATATGGTTTCGCTACGGATGAAGACGACATTCTTGGTCCGATTTTCGATGGCTAGAATCCTGGTTTTAAATGGAATGGTAAAACTGTCTGCTAATTTGTGGAAGTGTTTGAAGGATCTGCGCATACGAAACTAACTTTGTGGAATCCAATCCATTCTTTAGATCCGCAGTTTTAAGAGAGCCGGAAACAAGAAACGAGATTAGGAAGAAGGAGAGGGTGCACGTATGGAGAGAGCAGAGGCTTGGCAGCAAATCGCTCGAGAAGATCAATGGGATGAGGGTGTCTCATCATGTAGAGAAAGCCGAGTGCTTAGCCTCAGAAGCAACTGCGGAGGAGGATCCAAGGTCGGGACCAAGTTTACGGTGCATCAAGTTTCGCCGCATCCAAAGGAGTCAAAGGCCGTCAACCCTGCATGGATTGGCACTACCCGCCATCATAGTCCCGTGACGCCCCAAAACCCAAATCCTGGCCACAACCATCGCCGCGACATCTCGTGGATTTCAACCCGATACCACATTGTTGTGTCCCACATCTTGATCCATATTTTCACAAAATCAAGGTAGTCTCCTTGTCTCGAGGAGCTTTACCCAATATACAACTCAGATAACAATATATATCCCCGACCCCTAAGAAGCACTCCGACACTGGGATTCTACTACTCGAGATACGATACTTACGAGACACATTACTCGATAAATTTCAAAAAACCCATACTTGGACATTCGCATAATAAGATAAAATAAAAATAATTATCCTTACAAATATTGTCCTTAAAAAGCAATTTAGATAAATAAAAAACAAGTGCTCAAACAAACATTGTTCTTACAAATATTAAAAAACAAACATAAGTAATACTAAAACTAAATACTAGCATTTCCTTCTGAATCAAATAAAATGGCTTCAAGTTCCGTTCACTAAAAAGATTCAGAATCTCAAGAATTCCAGCATTCTCTATATCCATTGAGTTAAACCATCTCCAATGTCCACATTTTAGATTCACCTTCATTATAGTTTGAGACCCCTTTGACAGAAGTCGAAGATTGTTATGGATATAAACTAAGTCTTTAGCTCTTTGGGGTGTCAACTTGTTTCTCTTCATGGAGTAAATGAAATTATATGTGCTCCAATTTCTTTCACAACATGAGGACAACATGAGGATGAGCAAGGTTGTCCTAGCAATTTCAATGCTATAGATTGAAGCATTGGTGCGAAAGTTCCATGAACAATCCACCATTTAATGTGACCCATACCAATTGCTATCGATGAAATCACTACTTAGAAAATCTTCCAAGGATGCGTAAAAGTAGCATACTCCCCATTTACTCGCCTCCTTTCAACTTCACTTGAAAAATATCTCAAAACATTTTTTCTTTCTCTTACTACTTCCATATCTCACATAATGACGATCACGTAGACTTTATCATTTACGTTGACTATACTACCTACAAGTTGAGTTATACATAATTTATAAAGTTAAATTTCATAGAATATCATTTATATTTAAATTATCAAAGCTTCACAATTTAAACTCTTAAGATTACCTTTGATTTAAGGAATGGAGCTTGGGCGAATGTAAAGGTGTGTGACTTTAGTCCATATCTTTCCACCAAGATTCCATTCACATTATCAAAAACCTACAAGATAATTAAAAACTCATTCATATAAGTTCAAATATAATTAAAACTTCAATCAAAACTCAAATATTTAACTAATGAATCTTAATTATACTCTCAATTTTCTTGCTTTATGCTCTTTCTTATAAATTACTTCCTTCACTTTTCGATCATCGAATCCTACCACTCATAAATATTGTGAAGGTAAGGTTCGCTGTCACTCTAATCACATCCATACATGGGAGTCAGAAAGCCGAGGATGTTAATCCACATCCATCCAAAAGTGTTAATTTAGGATTTTATCCTTTACTTTTTTAGCTTTCACTACATCATCTTCTTTATACATCTCCCATTCTTCACTTATCAATACTAATCGCTTCAAAGTTCCTTTTTATCGTCTTAAATCGCTTAAGATAACAATAAATAAGCAAAACGTGTATCGACCACCCGAAAGTAACTTCAACTTGCAATGACATTATACATCGGGCACCCCATTGCATGATTCATAATGAAATTATTGATGAAAGAGGCATCACTTGAAACCCTAGAGATCCAACTGCATTGCTCCATCACATCATCATATCTCGGTGTGTTGATGGTGCACATATGTTCTTCAAAGAAGATCAGAGTGATGAACTACACACGCACCAGCATATGTCGAAACTTATTTCCAATAATGTGTCCCCATTCGCTTTGCAAGCTCCAAAGATTATCGCTATAACTTGAACTACTTTTGAGACCACCCTCAGATAGTGTTAATCAACAAATCAGCTATAAAGTGTCATTCTACTTCCCTTCACAATTTATTGCTTCAAAACATCGCCCACTTTCAAACCGCCATGATGTTAATAAGTGGTCTTGAGACCGACCATCCATCACTCCAAATGTCACCCTTTCATTTCGCATCTTCTTGATCGGGTTCCAATAAATTCCTCAATATTACTTTTCTCCTCTCCGTAATAATGTAGTTCTTAATGCATTATACCGCGACATAACTTGGAAGTCGACTGCACTTTTAAAGGCACGAGCATAATAAGATTTAGCAAAGTGAGTGCACAACCCCCCAGCCAAACATCCTGGGGCCTATTTCACTGTTTACTATTTCACGGCAATCTATTGAATGCCTTCTCAATTGATCCAATAGACCCCTTTCTTCTTTTTGGATCAATAGCACTAGCACTAGCACTAGAAGAAGAATTCTCAAAATTAGATGTTGCAGCGCTTGATGTGGGTAAAGGAACTTGCTAAAGATTATATTGTTTCACCCTTTGTTCAGCTTCCTCCATCACCATTCAGATCTCAACTAAATTACCTGCTACTTTAGTACAAGATGCAACCCCATTTCCTTTAATTTTCAACAGTGAGCCTCGACTCTATAATATGACCTTTCAGATATTTGTCTACAAAATTGCATTAAAGCAACATTTCTCCTCCTTTACCTAATTTCGCTCTCTCGTGACGAACCTCCATACTTGGAGCATCACATCATATTCCGTTGATCATTTGAAGGCTCAAAATTTACTACTCATTGTATAATTTCGCATCATAAAAATAATAATAATAATCATGTATTTAAATTAATCTAAATCTATTTCCCCAAAGCCTAATCAATCTAATTTTTGATCCATCCATAAACCCTAATCGAATTAAAGCATTCCATAAACTTTGTGTTTGCATTCATTGAAATTCAAAATAAATTATAAAAGAACAATCTAATTGTTCTCCACTTTTCCTTAATAAACTCAGAAAAATGTAAAGATGCATGTGCAAGGGAATTAGACAAAACTCGAAAATAAATAAAATAAATAAATTGCATTGGCAATAAATTTCAACTTCCAACTTCATTCATTTTATCAACTTTCTCACTTCCTATTTTTGTTCTAAATCTCAAAATGCAAAGAAAATGCAAATAGCATCATGCCGTCTGCTTATTTCTGCCTTTTCTTTTGTGGGTCTTTTATTTAAACTGCTTTTAGCCTTTATTTAAAGTGTTTCAGCCTTTTATTTAAAGTATTTAAAGTGTTTCGGGCCTTTATTTTAAGTGTGTCAGGGCCTTTTCTTTAAAGTGTGTCATCTTAGAAGAATCAAGAAACAATGAAACAAAATTGAAACATTGAAAATGAATGGAAAAACAGGAAAGCACTCAGCTTGTCATTGGAGCCTGAGACTCACTGGCCCCAAATGACTCGACGCCGTGTCAAGGAGCTCCTCCTAATCTATAGGCTACAACCCTACCTCACCTCGCTTCCCCTTTCCAAATTCCGCATCCGAAATTTTTCCAAAGTCCAAACCTCACCTCTCTTCTTCATTCAAGGCTATGGCTACGGTAATGAAGACTACAAAGAAGACGCCTCAAAGAACACCGCGTGGATGCCGCTTATTTATTTCCCTCGCCTCTAAGGCACGCAGAACTCTCCCAAATTCTCCCCTTCCTCTTTTATTCCCTTCTTCCCCTCTCTTCTTCTTCTTTTCTTCTTCTTTAATCTGATAAATTCTAATTTCAAGATGATGAATTTATTTTTTTCCATTTTTCAAAGGATGAGATGAGACGATCTCCCTTTCGGGGTGATGACTAATGAGTTCACAAAGATTTCTTTTGTGTTTTCATGAATCGCTAGAAAAAGCAATCTAGTTGAAAAAACCCAACTGATCGATCGATTCGATCCTCGTCTCGAAAAAAAGAAGAAAAAAAGCAAGAAAAAGAAGAAGAAAAAAAGAACTTAGCAGCTAGCACAAGGCACACCTTTTTCTCCTAAGTATAATGCGTTTGCCTGCGGTCGACCTCGACGTCACTGGCCACCACTCTCACTTCCAAATAAGCCTGGCCAATCCAATTTCGTGGTTTTTATGATTTGACTCCATCGAGAAGAGGAACAATTGAATTAGGGTTTTTTGCCCAAAGAAGGAAAAAGCCTGAGAGTCCGCTCATTGTCCAAGCCGGCCCTTCCCGTGTCCAAATTGCACTCCAATCGTGTCCGAGCCATATCCAAACTCTTCGACCCACCGCTTATTAATGATATCGTCACATGGCGATCGAGACGCATCCGACGCGTGATCCGTGTGTCCACAGGTCCGCCACACCTGACACCCACAAGGTAGTCAGATCCTGCTTCGCAGCCCGACCCATCCAGGTCTTAGCGTATAGAATGTACCATACGCGTCTATCTGTCCATATCCATAATATACAATTATACAAAACTCTTATACAAAACATATATTAATTCTAATATAGTTGACAAAAATATTTATCAAAGTCACATCTTGGCTTCCTTCAAAATTCACGGCCTCGAAGGAGCGCTGTCCTTCGGTGTACCACCTGCTGGTCCCACGACGGCGTGAGCAATGCCCAGTAGAGAATAATTCCTACAAGAGTTACTCCCCACCTAAGTGCACATGCAATGCTATTTCACACATTCAAGTAAAACCATATACATTCCTACTCAAATGTCTACATGCCATGGATGAGAATGTGACTCAACCTGTCCTATGTCCCGAGTCCCCACCGACTCCCTTATACATGCATATGTCAAGTGTGAAAACCGTCATTTATGTTCCATCAATGACCATTTTTTCAAAATAAAAGCTTTTTGTTTTATAAATGAAAATCCATTAGACAAACTCCGATATTCACTTGTTTTTACCAAGCTCCCGCAAGGTTACAAGTGGTAGCGAATTTCCGTGGTCTCACTTCAGTTTCGTGACGCCTTCGACACTTTCGAACTTTCATCACCGATACATACGATAACCAAGAATACCTGTTTTTCACCTGAGTATCACCCCTACTACATACCCGCAAATACATGATTTTACTTCTTCTTCTTGCCACCGTGAGATCACTGACGTCATTCCATTTTACCGAGCCCACTATCGAACACCAAACATAGTGTCGATCTACCATGTACTCACGACATACCATCGAACACCAAACACAGTGTCGATCTCTCTCATGCACTCACACCCATGTCATGCGATATCCTGTGCATATGCAATGCAAAATGTCACTGCATGTTATCTCATGTTACATGTACAATAAATGCCACGTGCAACAATTCAAAATCATACTTCATGCCAAGTATCATGGATAATCATATTTAACATACATATAATTTACATCCATTCACCCAATATAAATTTATCACACATATTTCTTCCATGCAATCAACATGTGATTCATTCTTCACGTGACTACAAGCATACATCACACCAAACATCAATCATATACGCAAAGATAACTCGCATCTCATTAATCAGGTATAAACAATGCCCACAACAATCCACAACTTTCAAAAGAGCAAGAAACACCCGGAACTCCGTGAGCACCAAATGCCATCCACGCCAGCATACGGTTAAATTTAGACTCAAAGAGCTTTCATAGTAGCTCCATGAACGCGCAAATCGAATTTGACGAGAAAGTTATGGCCATCCTAAGTCGGCCGCCGACTTATAATGGGTGTAAAATTGTTCTAAACCCCAAAACCAAGCACTAAGCATCCACAAACAACACTTGCCAACTTAAACCATTACTAGTCCTGTTTAATCCCGGGATCGATCATCTATGGCTACTGGCAGTCGGGATGCCCAAGTCAGAACTAAGGCTACACACGGTACAAGAGCGCCCCGTAATTTCGCCTCGGAACACCGGGTCCGGGTCCTCGACCACACAAACACGTACCTAAGATTGGGGAAGCTTAACCAAAATGGCCCTTACATGGCCACTAGGCAAGAAATAACCAGTGTAGGAGAAACCCCTACTTTTTGGAACGTGACGAAACCCGCAGTTTCTGGTACCCACGCGTAGCTCTTATCGTGTGGACTAACTTTGTCTTTTGCCCCGACGCGTTTCGACCGTCGGTTCGCCGGAGATCTCAAAGGGAAGTGTTGTTCCCTTTTTTTTTTTTTTCCCTCTCCCGTATCCCACACTCTACCTCCTTCTTTTCCTTTTCCTTCTTTGCTTTTTCTTTGTCTTTTTTTTTTTTTTCTCTCTTTTTTTACCTTATCCTTCCTCCACCGATTTTTTTATATTTTTTTTGACTTGAGGAAGTTTCCTCCCTCTTTCTCTTCTCTTTCTCATGACCATATGTCTTCACATGGTCCATCCATCATGTGTCATGTGTCACCTTGGCCATGTGCCATGTGCCACATGGACACATGCTTTAGGTGACACCTTTCACACCACATAGCTCTCATGCCATGTGTCCTTCTCTCATGATGCCATGTGGTAGCCCCTGGTCATGTCATGTGGCACCAAGATGTGTCACCCGACACCCTGCCGTTCAAAAACGCGGAAATTCACCCATCTCGACCAATGAAATTGACAGAACTAGATTTCGCGATGAATTTACACAGTGAAGTCCGCTTGGCCATCCGAGATATAGAAAATTTCCGCATTTTCCACCGTGATTCATACGACAAACACTGCTTTGCCATTTCCTTCGTAAAAATTGAATTTTCCCAGTGCCTTACAAGTCCAACTGCCTCCCTGTACTAGGCAAACATGTTTGGAACAGGCTCAGGTGAGCCCACACTGAGGGCCTTTGGAGAGTTTATTAGGCCTACTAGGTCACTTGATCGCATACGCCCTAAACTTAAAACCCGCCTATTCTCTTAGTGGATCCACAAGTAGCACATAAGGAGGAAAGCAGGGTGGAAGAGAAGGAAGAAGGAGAGATCAGAGACATCTCGACGGGTGAACACAAGTATGTGGAAATCCCACCCCAGTACCCCTTCTCCTCTTTTTAGCCTTTTTTTATATACAGTATATGTTATATATATAAGGTAGAAGTTATGGCAGCAGGTGGTATGCAGGCAGGTGTGGCAGGCAGGTGGCAGCAGGTGGCAAAGGCAAAGTGGCAGGCAGAGGCAGAGAAGGCAGGCAGCAGGTAAAAAGGTTACAACATATAAGGTTCTCGATTGGGGTCTTCAAATCAGTGGGGTTCTTCGATAATTATCGACGAACCACTAAGGGTGGTGGTAGCCGGCCGGGAGGAACGGGTCGAAAATCTTCTAGAGCGATGGTCAAAGCAAAGGAGGACTCGATGAAGATAGCAATGATAAAAGGAGGTCCAATCCATGTCTTCTTGGCCGGCATGAGATCCTGAAGATAGTCGTTTGGTTAAATTTAGTGAATTTTTTGGTTTTTCTAGCGGTGGGTTTATGAAGGAGATCCTGTGGATCGACAGAAAATGGTGGCAATGCAGCAAAATGACAAGAAAAAGGGGGTTGTGACATTTACTAGATGTGAGCGGGAACTAAAGAAGTTGGAAAGTTCCATTAATTATAATGGGAGGGATAAAATTAAAGGAGGCAGAGACAGGGGTAATCTCTTACTAAAGTTAAAATGAAGGTAAAAATCCTTTCTTGGAATGTTAGAGGAGTGAATTACCCCAAAAGAGGAGGTCAATGTGAATTTTATCAAGACTCAAAGGGTGGGTTTGGTTTGTCTACAAGAAACCAAGATCCAAGGGATGAATAATGCTTTGGCTCACAGAATGGGTGTGGGTAGGTTCTCGGACCGGAAAGCCTCTTGACGCGGAGGATCGTAGGGGGCATCCTTTGCTCGGGATAAATGAAGATTATCTCCTGGGTGGAGCGAGGTATGGTTGCTTCCTCTCATTTTCTCGCTTTGTTTAGAACCCAGGGAGGATGATTTTCAAGGATGTCTCACCTGAGTGTACAAATTTATGTAGAAGAGTTTTAAAGAATTCTCGGGGAAGAGCTAGGTTTGATCAGGAGGAATGTGGAATGGTCCGGTGGCTAGGAGGGGATTTCCCCAATGAGATCCTTTCTCCCAACGAGATCCAAAGGTGGCAGGATCTCCCCAACTATGAGAAGGTTCCTTAAATTTAAATGAGTCGACTACGACATGCCGCTACTGGGGACCTTATACTCGAGGGGTGGTCAACCGTAGTGCCATGTCCTCGTTAGATAGATTTTCGTTTCAAATTCGATTGGAAAGCCCGTCAAGAAAAGTTGTTCGAGATGATCGCCTAGCCTACTCTTCGAGCATTCCTCATCCCGCTGGATAGTGATTTAGATGGTACGTTCTCCTCTCGGGTTTGAACTAATGTGGTTAAAGTATGAGGGTTTCAAAGAAATCCTGAGTGGTGGCAAAGTCTAGTTTTTCATGGCTCCTTTAGCTTTATTTTGGCTGCCAAATTGAAGGCTTTGAAAGGCATCCTAAAAGTTTGGAACAAAGAAGTTTTTGGCAGAGTTGAGTCCAATAAGTTGGAGGCTTTACGAAGAGTGTCTTTTTGGGATGATCTTGAGAAGGAAAGGGAATTTGGGCTTAGAGGAGAATGAGGAAAGAACCAAGGCCAAAGATGATTTAAGAGTCGCTCATGGAGGAGATCTCCGAGAGGCGATTCCGCAGAACCCGTACAAAAGAAGGGACAAAACAGAGGTTCTTCCATAGGATGGCTAGTGCCCATAGGAGAAGGAATTTTCTTGAAATACGAGTGATAATGGAAGAAGGTTAGATAAGGATTATGAATAAAGGAAGGGTGAGCGAATGCGTTTCATCTGCTCTCGACCCGAATTTGTTGGTGCCTCCTCCGTGGGCTTCCTTTTAATGTGATTGGGCACGAAGCGCTGAGGGATTGGAGGAAGTTTTCACGGAGAAAGGGGTGGGCGAGCAATTTTGAGCTTAATGGGGACAAGCTCTGGCCTGATGGCTATCCATGGCTTCTCTGGTCCTTGGTGGGATTTTGTTAAGGATGAGGTCTTTAGGTTTCTTGAGGGGTTCCATGACCAAGTGGGTTGTTGTTTAAATGCCACTTTCCTGGTCTTAATTCCCAAGAAACATAATGTTGAAGACTTCAAAGACCTAAGACCTATCAGCTTAGTGGGAGGTTTGTATAAGATTTGACAAAAGTGTTAGCCAACAAGATAAAGAGGGTCATGGGTAAGATCATTTCCCAATCTCAATATGCTTTTTTTGAAGGAAGACTGATCCTAGATGCGGTCGTTATTGCCAATGAAGTTGTGGACTCACTATTAAGAAGAAAAGAGAGTGGTTTGGTTTGCAAGTTGGATATTGAAAAAGCCTATGATAACATCAGTTGAGAGTTTGTATTCTAGGTTATGGATAGTATGGGCTTTGGAAATAAGTGGTTGAGTTGGATAAAGTGGTGCGTCTCCACAACCTCTTTTTCAGTACTCTTCAATGGCTCTCCTGCTGGCTTCTTCTAGAGCTCGAGAGGCTTGAGACAGGAGTGATCTTATTTCTCCCTACCTCTTCGTGATTGGCATGGGGCTTTTCCGGTATGTTGGGCCTGTGCGGTCGGAGGAAATTTCCTTTTTGGTAGCAGGGTTGCAATCAGGGGAGGGGAGGGGGAGGTCATTTCCTATTTATTTTACACAGATGACACCCTTCTATTCTGTGGACCCAACAAAGATCAAATAAGGGGTATAGGTTGGACTCTAATGTGGTTTGGGCGATGTTGGATCGAAATTAGCAACAAGAGTGAGATCATTTTCGGTGGGACCGGATGTCAATGTTGACGAGTTAGCCTTGGAGCTCGGGTGTGGGGTTGGGTCCTTACCTACCTCGTATTTAGGCTTCCCCCTTGGAGCTCCCCATAAGGCTATAGGGGTTTGGGACTCGGTTGAAGAAAGGTTTCGAAAGAGGTTGGCCTCCTGGAAGATGCAGTATATCTCTAAGGGTGGAAGGATTACGCTGATCCGTAGTACTTTGTCTAGCCTTCCAATTTATTATCTATCCCTTTTCCTTATGTCATAAAAGATTTGCACCATATTAGAGAGAATTCAAAGATAGTTTCTGTGGGATGGGGGCAGCCTTGAGAAGAAGCCTCATCTCGTTAAATGGGCCACAGTTTGTACAGAGAAGAAAAAAGGGGGATTAGGACTGAGAAACTTTTCCAGGCTAAATAAGGCTCTTTTATGCTAATGGAGCTGGAGGTTTGCTAATGAGAGGAATGCCCTCTGGAGAAAGGTTGTGAGTACCAAATTTGGGGAGACTTCTAGGGGTTGGCACACTTGTGACATAAAGGGTGGTTATGGTGTTGGGTTGTGGAAGGAAATCGGAAAAGAATGGCCTCTATTCCTCCAAAATGCAGCCTTTTCCTTAGGCAATGGAAGGAGGATTAGCTTTTGGAAAGATGTTTGGTGGGGTGAGGAGGCGTTGCGTTCTTTGTTCCCCTTTATGTTTATCCTGGCTGTGCAAAAAGAAGCTATGGTGGCAAATCTGTGGAATTGTCATAGGGAGGAAGGAGGTTGGTCTCCAACCTTTCTAAGGTCCTTTAATGATTGGGAGATGGAGGAGGTGGAAAGGTTCCTCTCCTCTATCCACAAGAAGAAAATCATACCTTGGATTGAGGACAAACCTGTTTGAAGGGGATCCGACCCGCAGTATTTTCAGTCAAGACTATGTACGAGTGGTTTTAAACCTCTTGCGACATTGATTTCCTTTTTACTTTCGATTTGGAACTCTGTGATCCTCTAAAATTAGCTTTTTGCTTGGGAAGCCTCTGAGGAAAGTGATCACTTTGTATCCCAGCAACGTCGCGAAGAAGCCCTTGAACGGATGTTGCCTTTGTGAAGAGGATGAAGAGGCAGATAGACCATTTATTTAATTCATTTGCAAGACCAGTCAGATAACTGGGACCTATTTTTTATGATAGCTGGGACTAGTTGAGTCTTTCCGCACTCTGTCCTTCATACCCTATTAGCATGGCAAGGAGCGCCTGTGGGTAAAAAACGAAAAAAAATCTGGATGGCTGCTCCTTTATGCCTTTTCTGGACTTTATAGTTGGAAAGAATTAGGGTGATGTTTGATAACGGGATCATCAATGCTCAAAAAATAAAATCTAACTCTTAAGCAATTTGTGGAATTGGGCAAATTTGTATAGTGTTGATAACACAAATTCTTTAGTGGATTTTTTGGCTTGGCTAGGGTGTAGGTAGGGTTGGCAGCTTTTTGTTGGGGTTGGTAGGTTCTTCGCAGGCTCCTTCTGGTTCCTTCTTGTTCACTTCCTGTGTACTTTTTGGAACCTCTTGGTTCTTTTGATCAATATATTGTTTTTTATTGATAAAAAAAAATAAAAAAATAATGACCTATAACAGCCTGTTGAATGAGCTATGCAAGATGAGATGTGTTCACAAGGTTTTAAACCTATGACAAGTGACAAATTACAAGTTGAAGGAATTTGCTGGATGCTATCACTTATAATAATTTGATTAGTTGGCATTCTAAAGAGGGCACTTTTCATGATCACTCATTTCCTTCTAAGCAGAGGTGTGAAGTGGGTTTATACCTAATGATAAGTATGTATTAGTGAATAATCTTGTTAGAGGGTGCCAGAGTTCTTGACCTTATCTGAAGCTAAGTGTTAGTCACTGAGAAGAAATATGGGCTCTTGAAGAATGGTCAAGTTACTGTTTGGTTTGGTTAGGATTTACAAGAAGTTGCTCTTCCAACTTGTTAACTGGGCACCTAAAATTATCATAGTCTTTCTCTTTCTGATAACCTGGAATTGAACATTAGTTGAGATATTTTAGGACTACCTTGGATCAGTTATTAGTTCTTTGGGATTTTTGTGGAATGGGAATGCTAGTATCTCAAGGAGTATGCTGAAGGTGACCAAAAGGGAGTTATTTAAGTGGCTTTTGTCGGATTTATTTGAGGAGAATTAGCTCTTCAAAGTAGTTTGGTGGTGTACGCTGCGGCCATTTTCAACGGTTCATACCCAAGCTTACTGCTCTTTGAATTAGTGGATCAGCATACTTGGAAAAAGTGCCCTATGTCACGAACTCACTCTCTAGACCTCATCATCATAAGGGAAGGATCCCTCAATGGGCACAAAGGCCTGACCCATATGTAAGAGGGAATGTTCTAGAACCTTGTGGAGACTTCTTTGACCAGAGCTATGTGGAAGGTTCTAGAAGACTCTGGAGAAGTCTACACAATTGTAGAAGATGTTGGAAGTGTCACACTTGTGTAGAGTGTGGAATAATGTGGAAGAATATGGAAGACCATGGAATATGGGAGAATATTCTAGAAACTTCCATAGTAGCCTTGTAACCACATGTACATAAGCGAGAACTCTCTAGAATTCTCTAGGTTAGGGAGAGAAGTCTTCCTAGGTTCTACCTTCCATTCATTTGTATATAAGGAGGTGGTGGCCTCATTTGCAAACCCTGACTTGAGAGCAGCCAGAAATTCTGAAGCATTGTAAGCATTCTCTCTTCAATAAAAAAAGAGCTTTCTTAACTCAGAGTGTTCTCTTAAGTTCTCTTAAGCTTCCAAGCGAGTAGGTAGAAGCGAGCTAGTAACAAGGCAATCGGAGGTTGACTGCCAACATCGAAGAGCGAGTTAATAAGTACATACAGGGGGAGCTTAACGAGGAAACTAAGTCAGTGACCGGGTTAATTGTCGAGCTTTGGATTTGCGACGTGTAAAATTCTTGCCGGAAGATGATGTCGAATCATGTAGAAGAGTTGCGACAGTCCCAAGGGAAGGGACTTTGACCCTTCCGTAGGGAAGGAAAGAAGGACAAGTCGATCCTCTCACAAGCTTGGATAGTCGAATTGTGCGGTTGGAGATGTGATGGCGGACACCAAGGAGGAGTGGACATGCGTGGGCGAGCATGGAGGCGTGGAGGATGCCCGAGAGTGCCAGTCAAGACATGAAGGGCATGCATGGCTCGCCGGTCAGTGGTGTGCCGCGAGTTCCGCAGGAATACAGACATGCTTTCATGACTTAGAGTCAGGGTGAGTCTTGACTAAGCGGCCCGAGGCAAAGGTGGCCATTTATGAGGCAGCGTTGTCAGCCCGGGTTATGGCCACTCACGGGCCTGGGTGGAGTGCAACCACCGTATTCGGTGGAGCAGCGAATGCCAAGGAGTTAGACAACTTCTTGTAGCGTGGAGAATGCTGAGGTGATAGCGGCCGATGAAAATGAGTGCCTTATTTCTTCGCTCTACCTCGATAATGCAACTCTATGGTGGCGTAGAAGGTTCTAGAGATAGAAGGCGTGCACCATAGACACGTGGCAGATTTCAAGAGAGAAATCACTTGATTCTACGGAGGATGGAAATACTTGGCACGGAAAAAGATCAGGTATCTCAAGCACACGGGGTCGATTCGAGACTATGTCAAGGAGTTCTCCTCCTTAATGCTTGAAGCTCCTGATATGAATGAGAAGGAACTTCTCTTCAACTTCATGGAGAACCTGCAAGGATGGGCCGAGCAGGAACTAAGGAGAAGAGGAGTGCGAGACCTAGCAACCGCCATGGCAGTCGCCGAATCCTTGATGGATTACAAGGAAAGCATGTCTTAGTGGCGGGGGCTGAGGGTTAGCCATAGCTCGGGTGGGGGAGAAGAGGTGTCCCCGGGGTTGGATGTGCGGCATGGATGGGGGGAGGGTGCCCATGATATTGCTGGAGGAGGCATGGTAGGGTGAGGTGCCTGCACTAGGGGAAGATAAAGCGGCCCTTGTGACGGGGTCTACGCGAGAGTTAATTGCTTCCTATCACGATGGTCCGCATTTGACAAGGGAATGTCCTAGAGAAGCACTTCGGTGCCCTTATCGAAAAGTGAGAGACGATGGAGGATGCACGCACAGGTTCGATACAGGATGGCGCCCTCGGTCATGCCTAAGGCTAGTCGCAGGGGCGAGAGCGGGGGAGAGCGGTAGAGGTACTTGAGACCACGGGGACAAAATCCTTAAGGGTAGAGAGAGTCGGTGGGCAAGAAGGCTTTAACCTCAGGCCTCGGGTAAATGGGTACCGGCGGAAGAATTTGAAAGCTCACGGGAGGAAGGAGGGGTAGAGACCTTGCTCCCTGGTGAGCGGGTCACTAGAGCACGGGTCCCTCCAGTGAGAATGGTTCGGTGGAAGGGTCTACGGCGGAAACTAAATGGGACACGAGCCTTGGGCAAGTTCGTAGAATGGAACCGACGGTTCGAGACTGCGATATCGACGGGGTCGTCGATGGCATGGGTGGGGGAGAGTGTCACGAACTCACTCTCTAGACCTCATCATCATAAGGGAAGGATCCCTCAATGGGCACAAGAGAGCCCCTCAAGCCCATATGTAAGAAGAGGGAATGTTCTAGAACCTTGTGGAGACTTCTTTGACCCCGAGCTATGTGGAAGGTTCTAGAGACTACGGAGAAGTCTACACAGTGTAGGAATGTTGGAAGTGTCCACACTTGTGCCAGAAGAGTGTGTGGAATAATGTGGAAGAATATGGAGAGAATGTGGAATATGGGAGAATATTACAGGAAACTTCCACATGGTAGCCTTGTAACCCCATGTACATAGTAGAACTCTCTAGAATTCTCTAGGTTATGAGAGAGTCTTCCTAGGTTCTACCTGCTTTTCCATTCATTTGTATATAAGGAGGGGTGGTGGCCTCATTTGCAAACCACCAACTTGAGAACCAAGTAAAACTCTCAAAGCATTGTAAAGCATTACTCTCTTCCAATAAAGAGCTTTCTTCTTTGAGAGAGTGTTGCCAAGTTACCTTGCTTGGCGGTAAGCGAGGCCTAATGCTTAAAGCCCGATCGGGAGGGTTGACTTAACAGCAGCATCGAAAGGGCGAGTTGTCTAAGTACCGCACGGGAGCTTAGCAAGGAAACTAAGTCCGTGACACCTAGCTCTATGCATCAACTTAAGTTTTCAGGTTTCTTTACTAAAATTTACCATCATTTAAATTCATAATAGTTCTCTTCATAATGATTATGTATTTTCAGAACCTCATGTGACAGTTAATATTTATGTTGTAATCCTTTCATGGAATATTTTGTCGTGTTTAGAGTAGTCAACATTTGGCATATTCACTATTGTGGTGCTGACCAATGTTTTAAAAGGTGAAAGCGTAACGTAAGGCGTAAGCCTCGAAGCTTAAGCTTTTTGTGACTACAAATATAATTTAATAAATATTTTATAATATATTAAAAAAAAAAATAGCATAAAATAATTTAATAAATATTTTATAATGTATTAATTTTAATAAATTTAAAATAATTTTATCTTTAACATTTTATTTTTATTATTTTCACAAATTTATGTAATTATTTAAAAAAATAATTATCAAAATACAAAATGAAAATAATTCGATTAATTCTCTCTAAAATATATGTTTTTTTTGTTTCTAGTTACTATTGCTAGATGTATAACTTTTTTTAGAAAATAAAAAGTTGTACCAAAAAAATATTTATCATGCCATATTTTTTATTTATTTATTTATTTAAATATTTATCATGTAGTGCCATATTTTTATTTATTTATTTATTTTGAAAGGTGTAGTGCCATATTTTTAAAAACCTTTTTGTCTAAAAAAAAAATATTAGGCTAAGGAGGATTGAATCTCCTTAGCCTTTTTTGTATTTTTTTTAATTGGCAACTTTTTTTAAAATATTTTTCCCCTTTGTCCCTTTCTTTTTTCATTTTTTTTTTTTTTTTCTCCATTGCCCCTTTCTCTTTCCCAACGTCGCCTTCTTCTTCCCTTTCTCTTCACCCTTTCTTACAGTCCCGATGCCATCTTTTCTCTCTTTTCCCTCTTATTCTTTGCTCATTTTTTCCACCATAGCACAATAGTCCAAAGCCAGCCTTCAGATTCAGATCTCTGCGGCAACACCCAGGTCCTAACCTCAGGTTCAAGCCATTTTTTTTTCATTTTTCCTCCATTTTCATCGATATTTCTCTAGAAATTTTGGTGATGTCTCACTGATTTCGTATATACATCGCCGATTTATTCCCAGTCACCTCCTTGTGAGGCATACGCCTCTTGATGTGAGGCGAAAAAGACGTACGCCTTTGCTCCTGCGAGAAGCCTCAGGGAATAAGGTGTGTGCCTTTCATGCCCCGTGCTTTTTGGGAGATGCCTTGAAGCTTTTTGGTGCCACCCGCCTCAAAGCTTTTTGGTGCCACCTCGCCTCAAGGCGTACCTCATTCATGCCTTTTAGAACACTGGTGCTGAGGGCTACTATATGAATTCAGTATAGGCTTGCTCCCACCTGGGCCGTCCTTCTCTGCCAGCTAGTGTTCTGTGGGGCATGTGATATGTGGTTCAGCAAGCCTTGGGAATTTCTGATGGGTTTTGAATCAGGACGGGACATGTATTAATGAGTTTACGTGAAATGGCATGAGGTGTGGTGCATCGACACTTGGTTTATATCTCTACCTACCTGTCTTCTGAAACTGAGTTCCTTTGTCTTTGCTGCATGCTTATTCTTCAACTCTTATTGTATCATAGACAATTGGGTATGTTGTTAATTTTAAGTGCATCATCCGTTCATCTTTTAAAACTTTCTTTTATAAGATAGAAAAATATGTGTTCATTTCTTTTCATACTTATCAGGTTTAGTTGTACTAGTTGATACACTGATTTTGGAGGATGTAAACTTTTCTAATCCCATCAGGCAGGCTTGTAGTGATCTACAGGTTGTTAGTTCGTTGACTTCTCACACAGATTCAATTGAATGTATTGGCCTTTCTCTGAAGTGTATCCCTAGAACACACACACACACTCTCTCTCTCTTATAAAATGGCTGAAAATTTGTGTTATTTGTGGATGTAATCATTTGGATTTAATATTAACCAAAAAAATCTTTTGCATAACTTAAATTCATGTATGGTTTGTGGATGTTGTCATGTTCCAATGTGGTGACAAGGTGCATCATTGTGCAGTTTCATTATGATTTTCACTAATAAATCTGGGAAGGTAGAGAGTAACATGTACTGGTACATCTGTTATTGGTGTAAACCTCAATTTCAGTGGTGAATCCAGTATCAATATGCCAATCTAAAATTTGCAACTTGGTGTTTATTTATTTGTACTGGTTAGATGTGGTCCTTTTTTTTTATATTCGTAATTTCTTTTATTCCTCTTTTTTTTTGTCCTCATTTAGGACATGAATCTGGAACCTCGCATGACCCCACCCTAACCCTTTACCACCTGATCCAGGCCTCAATGGGGCCTAGATGTGGTCGAATTCAACTGGGAGCAATCTGAGGCTTGATCTGCTTGAAAATGAGAAGCTCAAACCATGTTGTACGGTTTAAGCCTTAGAGGAACACAACATGCACCAGGCGTGTTGTGTGTATCCAGAATCCTTTCTTTTTGATCTTTTGTCAATCATACATGTTAATACAACACCCCCAATCCTCTCATCCCTAACCCTTCCCCATCTGTATCTGCTGAGTTAATACAATCTATTTGAACCTTCAAAAGTGCAGAATGCTCTCTGCTTGCATTTAGCTCTAGCTGTCAGCTTAATCCCAACAAAAGAGTAGTCTATAGCTCTATGTTATATAGTATTCTGTCTAGACTTGCTGTGTTATGGTAATTTAACTATGAAATGCTGCTACTGGCACAACAGGGATAGATTTAGTAGTGATGTTTCTAAAATTGGTCTAAAAAATCCTGTGGTATGCAAGATTGCTTCGGCCACTAAGAACTGAACCTGTTTTAGTTTGAAGTTTTCCTTTTCCCAAAAGGGCAAACCCACATAAAAAAAGCAGTTTTGCTGTTAATTTCACATATGTGTGTATATATATATATATATTTTAATTCATCCAAAAATGATGCTCATGATTTGTTCTGCATGGCAGTTCCCCATGGACATGGATAATAAGCTCATTGTCTGGGATCTGCAGCATTCATCACCGCGCTGCACATGTGACAGCGAGGTTTGTTAGAGTTTATTTTTCATATAGAAAACATATTCCATGCATTTAACCACTTGTTTGTTTCTGATCAAAGCCTCATGCATTTGATCATATCCTTGTTTTGAACAGGATGGTGTGACATGCTTGTCATGGGTAGGTAATTCTAAGTACATAGCTGGTGGGTGTGTGGACGGGAAAGTTCGAATCTGGGATAGCCTCTCTGGAGGTTGTGTGAGAACTTTCAGTGGGCATTCGGATGCCATTCAATCCCTAGGTGTATCTTCTGATAAGAATTTCCTGGTTTCTGGTTCCCTGGATTGGATGGTACTGTCCGGGTATTTGAGATCTCAGAGTCCCAATGAACAAAACTTGCTACCACCCTCTACCATACTAAAGTGAAATGAGTGACTTCATCATGCGTCTTTTGTCAAACACTGTATTGTGAATTTCTAAATTATGCATTTTGGGCAATTTCTTTTGTTCTGTAGAATGCAGGATTTTCTTTGTTCTAAGTTAATAATGGCATAGTGGGAATTTTGATATTGAAGGCACAAAAGTGCTCTGAAAAATATTATGGGCCTGTTTGATTCCAATTTTTGAAAACTGTTACTGAAAAACAGTTTTTGAAAATACAGATAACACCAAAATGGTGTTGTCTGAAAACTGTTTTTATTATTTGAATTTAGGGTTTTCTATGTTCTCTATGTTTTTTACAAAAAAAAGGAAGTCAAACATGTTCTTTATGTTTTCTTGGTTCTTATTATTTTTCAGAATAAAAAATAGTTTAAAAAATCGTAAACTAACAGGCCCTATGTCCGTTTATATATATATATATATATTATTAGTCTATATACTTATATACTGAGATTTCCTACAAATCTTATTAAATTTTTTTATCAAAGATCATTTTTTATTTTCAATTACCATTGCGATATTAGACAGTAATTGTTCATTTATTTATTATCAAAGATCTAAGAAAAAGAAAATTTATGTTTTATGGGTAGTTCGCCCTTCAAATTCACAAAACTTCTTATGTGGCAATGAGCTAAAAAAAACTTCAAATGAAGGAACCCAACATTTTTTGATTAAATGATATTCTTTGGGAGAATTTTCCCAAATTTCTTAGATTTAGATTTATGTTTCAAAAAAAAAAAATTTCAAAAATAAAGTTTATCTTCACTTATCATTTAGGTTTGTTTTAAAAAATAATTATATAAATTTCAATTTGATTAAAGTATTGTGAATACAAGTTGTTTTTAGAACATAGTTAAAAATGTAAAATTTTTATTAAATTCAGTAAATTTGAAATTACCAACAAAATTTTTATTCTATCAAACATTATATTCTTTTAAAACTTTTTAAAAATAAATTCTTAACAATTCCGTGATTATTGTAAATCTTCACGAGCTTTGTTTCTTTATTTGTTTTTTTTAATTCATACATTTAATAATTTAAGAAATAGGTAAAATTGAAGTGACGAGCTAAGTATAAAAATTTTAAATTACATTTCTAATTTAGCTAAGATTATTTTGGTTATCCTTGATTATTAATATCATTTATATTAATTTTTTAAAAACTTGATTAGTATGCTAATCATGGTTAGTTCATATGGTAGAATGCTCAACGTTTCAAAAAGGTAGAGAAGAGGGTTTCAAATTTGAGTTTTCCAATGAGAACAATTTAATACATTGTAACTAAAGTATTTAATTATAAAAAATTAAAAAAAAAAAACTAGATTAGTTTTAAGAAAATTTGTTAGAGATTGTATGGTTTGTTTTGTTTTTGAATTTTAAGGCTTTCTCTAGAAGAATAATGATCTAAATAGTAGGTTTTGATTTATTTTATGGAATTCTAGATTTCCCAAATTTCGAAATGCTAATATCAAATTACCCTAGATCAATAACCAATCAAGGTCGGATGATGATTTTGGCGGCGCCTATTTTTCGGGGTCGTTGTGTCGTCCCGACTCGCGAATGCTTCGTGAATGTCGGGTAACCCACGACACTAGATCCACGAATCGGTAGAATCTAGCATGCAGAATCTACCCAGTACCTAACCTGTCCCAATCAACATCGTAAGGCATATACATGAGTAAAAACGACCACTTGCGCCCATACGACAATACTTATCAATATACATCAATTATATACCATAGTTTCAAGAGTTAATAATTTACTCTTATACAACATATATTAAAATTCTAGAATTCTAATACATGTAATACATCATAAACCATAAAACACCAAAGCCTGACGGGCCTCTTTAGTATCGGTCTCTAGGATGGCGATCCCTCGTACGCTCCACATTACGGAATAATATAATTCCTCGGCAGTGAAGCTAGTCACGAAATAGTCGAGATATTTATAAATGGGTTGCCTAAGCTTTAAGTGCGTATCTGTGATCACATGTAGCGCGCTTCCAGTAAATCTGTTGATCACTCTTTGAATGTCTACGTAATAAATCACGTATGAAGTCTTGTGGCTTCGCTCGCGCTTGCCTAAGCGAGTATGAGAAAAATAATTACTTTCAAAAACAAGAAACCTGTTGTTATTGAAAATGCTCTGAATGTCGGTAAAATATGAGACTCTATAGGCGAATGTGTTGGAGAACCTTAAAGCAGTTTGGTTACAAATCAGAAATGATACAATTGGGTAGTCTCTGACCCATTCTCTGGGAAGTCGTAGTGTACTGAAATTAGCTCCCTTGACCAGTGTTCGTTTTCGGAAAATCGAAGTGTCGTGCGGCTGCTGCACACAGTTCTGGAGTTACCCCGTGCATATGAAATGCATTATGTCATTTCAACACAATTCATATTACACATGCAAATATATCATCATGCATATATTTACATAACTAAAGCACATAAAACATGTTATGCACATTCATCATCAATTTCACCAAAAATTAGCTCATGGGCTAATTCTATTCTGTGGTCGATTTGAATTCTTTCAGCCGAAACGCGTTATTTAAATAAAAAATATTTCGTGAACCTTTATTCACATGAGCAGGTAAAACCCTCGATTCTTGTTCGATAATCACCAAACATCGGTTCCACTTAGTGATTCAGAATTATCACTGCATTCCGACCTCATCTGCATCATGTCTGATTTGTTTCATAAATTCATACCAAAAACAACTGAACCATCCCGGAAGTGAATGATCACCCGGTGCGCGAAATGGAGTTTCATAATTTTCACACTTCGGTTCAGATTTGGGCAGGTAGAAGCAGCATTCGGCCTCGATCAACTCAAGCATCATAAATACGCACAGTGTAAAACTCAAATGGGATCACGCCTCACGCCGCGGTGGCCAGGCTCGCCCAGCGGGAGCCGCAAGTGAGCCTCCGCGTAAAGCGACTTTCCTTCTTACTCGAAGAATTACGACGGTCGGATGCTTTGTAACCACTGAGAGAAGCTACACTCTCTCTCTCTAAAAGCGTAACCTAAAAGTTCTTGTAGATTTCATCCCCTCCTTTCACGTTTTGGTCTTTGGTTTAAATGTAGAGCAATGGCCCCATTGTTATTTCGTCTTGTGTCGTTTAACCTTCGCTCAATGCCTTCGTCTGGATTTCCGACATTTGGCGCTATCTCGGCCTTTCATGTGTCACATGAGTACATGTTCTAGGTGACTCGTCACATAAAGCCGATTTCGGCGGCTGATCGCCGGCGTGTAATTTGTTGTCTCGGAATTGTTAAATTCAGCGTGTTAGCTAGATTTCTCGAGGCGATTCAACGGTGAAATCGTTTCATCATCGAGATTTAGAAAAATTTGGGTTTGACCAAGAGTACGATTTTGCCATTTTCCGAAATTGGAATTTTAAGTGCCCTGATTTTTAATATGCCGTACAACACCACAATTCTGTTTCTTCCCTCAGGAGCACCACCTTCTCAAAGAGAAAACACTAATTTCTCTTTTACGAGATACTCCCAAAAACACTTTAAAATGTTTCATTAAAAAAAAAAGACAATTTGAAACCTTTTCAAGAATGATCCATATCCCATGTTGAGGTGTTAATCGCATTTAGAGACTAGTCGAACATTTGTTCTTTTTCGAACCCTAAGAAAGCCCTAACTCAAAAATCCTAATTCACGAAATCTAATCCCTTAATTCTTTTTCCTTTTTTTGTTCGTATTTGGAGAAGGTTAATTTGATTATTGGTTGATACAAAGGGTGCTTGGTAAGAATTATTTATGATTTGGTCTTTTGTTTCGGGTTTAATTTCATTGGTTGTTAAGGACCAATTTTGTGTTTGGTTGATGACAAAAGGGAGCAAGGGGTAATAGAGGAAAGGAGAGTTTTGAGGGTTGGGTTGGTCGAAGTTGTCGATGGAGTCGAGTGTTAGATTAAATACACAAGAATAAACACATAGATGTGATTTTATTACTGTTACACCAAATACAGAATAAAACCACATAACCCTAGAATCATGCATACTAATCAAAGATCGAATAAGCGATATTGTAGAAGACATGGGTCCAGTACAGTTAGACAATGCGTGCTTGAGCTCTCACTTTCAGTATGGAGGCTGGGGTTTGTCTTGGATTGTAAAGCATGTGATGATCGTCACTCTCTCAATGGATTTGCGGATGCGTGTTGTGGGTTTAAACCCGGGGACCCCGGCTCAAGTGCCAGTGCACATAATGTTATTGACCCATCAAAACAACGTGCAGAGCCAACGAAACTCCCACACATTAATTCCATATTTTATAATTAATGAAATAATTATATAGTATTTACGTGAACCTTCCAGCGGGAATAGATCGCTAACTTTGTTAGATTCTTGAATAAACGTATGATCATGTCGAATTTAACGCTTATCTGACCACTAAAGGAAATCTAACAATCTCCCTCTTGGGCTCTACAAGTGTTCAGAATATATACGTGATTGAATACTAAAGTTAACTGGCGCAAATATACCTTGTCAATCACATACAATACTTTTAAACAATGGTCATTAATTGTACTAGAATGGGATCAAAGGCCTTTATTACATTCATGCGTAGCAGAGACCTATCTTTAATCGACAAGCAGCACAATCAATGACATAGATCAAATATAGGTGTGTGGCTTGGAGATTGCATAAAATGTGATTTATAGTATGCCTATCTCCAAAAGGTCCTCTTTATGACTCGAATGAGTCTAATCATCATATTTTCAAATACCATGCTAGCGTGATATAGAAATCATGACATCACATCAGAGTAGTCGGAAACATAACATAAATGCATTAAATAATCATAGCATGTACTTACATATAAAATGAAATAACTATAACGTGTCAATCACATAATTACACATAAAACCAAATGAACTCCCATTATCTTCCTATATCGTCTAGACTAAGTACACCCACGTCGAAGCGACATGCTCGTGAAACACCTTAGGTGGCAAGCCTTTGGTGAGTGGAGTGCGCAATCATGGAGTTAGTACTAATATGCTCAATACGACACTTGGCCTCTGAACTCTTTCTTTTACAACGAGAAACGATGTCGATGCCTTTGAATTTGATGAACTCGGTTGTTTTAGAATATAACTCTAGCGGCTTTATTATCACGATTAATCCTAAGCGGCTTATCGTGCCTTCAATAATGCGAAGTCGTGATAAAGTTTGGCGACCATATTCCTTGATTGCGATCGCAAACGAACACCGTCGGCTTCCACATGGTTGGAAGAGGCTACTGATACCGTTGGCGCGCCATAAATAGCCCTCACGCGACATGAAGATGTAGCGCGAAATTCGATTTCTTGCTATCTTGACGTCTGCAAGGTCACATCCAACGATAACCTCGGATGATTGGATCGCGGAAGTATGTGAGCATCACGATCCGCTGTCTTGAAGATACCTCGTCGCTCGTTTAGGCGCTCCGGTGATCCATACCGGGATTATTGAGATGTCGCACAACATTTCCTGATATGCGCTATATCGGACGCGTACGCGTGCATACATAAGACTCCTATTATGAGACGAATAAGGAGTAGTTCACCATTTCTTTTCTCTCGAGGTCGATTTTGGGGCATTGACCTAATTTGGGTATCACCCTTTGCCACGGGTGTATCACGGTGCACAGTCTGCATAAACCTTTAAACACCGTATTAGTGGAGCCTTTGTGATAAGCCAAGAATACATCTTTGAGCGATCCTATGGATTTGTATACCCCAAAAACATATGATGCATCACCGAGTCTTTCATTTCAAAATGTTTGGATAAGAACCTTTTGAGGTGTCATGCAATGAACCTACATCATATCTTGCTAGCGAATGTCATCCACATAGAGCACCAATATAAACTTGCTCCCGAACTTAAGATATATGCAACGATCAACGTGTTCTCCTTGAAACTATATGAAGAAATCACCTTATCAAATTTCCGGTACCATTGACGGGATGCCTGCTTTAAACCATAAATGGACTTCTTGAGTCTACTTACTAGGTGCTTTGGGTTTCCTGACTCAAAGTTCTCTGGTTGCACCATGTATATAGTTCATCAATGTCTTGGCCCAGGAAGAACATCTTGTCGATTTGGTGCGACTCCCCCGATCCTGATGAGCTACAAGTGCCATTATAATTACGAATGAGTCTTTTTGTCGAAGCGCGAAAGGTCTCCTTATAATCCTATGCCTTCCTTTGGGTAAAGCCCTTGGCGACTAGGCGTGCATATATCTCTAGAGCATTGCCTTTGAATCCCGTTTGGTTTTGAATATCCATTTCTGACCAATTGGTTTTACCTTTAAGGCAATTCGCGAGATCTAACCTCATTATCATTCATGGACTTCATTTCCTCACTTGCCACATTCTGATCCACTTTTACGAATTGATTACCTTGTTTGGCTTGATTGATAGACGTAGGATCGCCCTCCAATCCTGTATCAAACTCATGCTCCTGAAGAAAGACTACATAGTCATCTGAAATTGCCTTTCTCCTTTCTCTAGTGGACCGCTTTAATGGCACTTTAGGTTGAGGCTGTTGAGGTTCTTCCACTATTTCTTGATGTGGTTCCTCAAATCTAGTGGTGGAGCCTCGGTGTGATGAGTTGCACGGAATGTCATCATTTACCCTGACACTTAGCCTGATAATAGGAATGGGTACACGATTGTCACTAATAGCTTGATAGTAGTTGTGGTTGAACATTTACATACTCCTCCTCAAAATGACCTCCTTAACTTGAGTGCTCCCACTATCTCGATAAACTTAGCGATTACGAGTCTCAAGAAGGACTGCTTGAAGGGTCATAAAACTTATACCCTTTAGACCTCGGGGTATCCTGAAATATGGCTCGCGGTCCTTGAGTCCATTTTTTCTTTCATTGGGCCTGGGCCTTTACTTCGGATGGAATGACCCCCCGATGCGGATGTCTAATACTAGGCTTCTTACGAGTCCATAACTCATACGGGGTTTTGTTAAGCGCATTAGAGCTCTATTGAGTAAGCTACTTGGTCTTTAATCTTCACCCCATAATGAATTAGGAAGAAAGAATGACTAATCATGCTTCTTACCATATCTTCAGGTTTTATTCGTCTCTCGGCTACACCATTTTGACTTCGGAGTTCTAGGCATGGTGTTGAGGGTATATCTTAGCATTTAGAAAATTATTGGCAAAAGGCCACAGTGGATTGTGCTGATCCATCATATCTCTTAAGTAATATTCCTGCGGTCGAATTTGGCTTTAATTTTCTTGCCTAGCTGATTTTTCAACTGGCTTTGAAAATTTTGAACACTTCTAGGGCTTGTGCCTTTTCATGTATTAGGTACAATAACCATGCTCGTGAGTAATCGGTCTATAAATGTGACATTAAGTATGCCCATTCCAGAAATTTGTAGGGAATGGTCCACACGTAACTGTCGATATGTATCAACTCTAAGGCGTTCTTGCACCGATTACACTTTTGTCTTTCTTTTATTAGTCATTTTCCACTTTAGTAATCTACATCTCTCAAAACTATTATATCAAGTCAAAAATTACCAGTTATTAGCTTCAATTGTGTTTGGAAATATGTCATGCGCTTATGCCGTAACATCGAGGATTTCTCATTATTTAATTTGCGCTTTGATCAATAATGGTTGCATTCATTATTAAATTTGTATTGGGACTTTGCATATTTAATTTATATAGCTTATCAGGTCTAATTCTGGGATTAAATAGCTTTAGAATTTTGGAAAAGACTAAATGTTTCATTTCAAATGAGCAGATAACCAAATTTGTCCAAACATGAAATAAATCAAATTCGATCTAAATGACGGTACAATAAATGTGTTTTCAAAATTAAAGCGAGTCTAACATAGTGAAATATCCCGATAGCTTATCTTTGAGGCTTCTTGCCATTTCGGGTATAGATGTGTCTTTAAATGAAAGTGATTGGTAGTCGGTACCGGTGGCAAGCACATAGTGACACTTATGTGGTATTGGCTCGCAATGTCTATCCACCAAGTATCAGCCCAGTACCGGCAATTAACTTCAGAACTAACAAAGTTGTAAGACATACCTTTCTTTGCACGCCAGTTGGCGTACTTGGAGCAATCTTTCTTTAAGTGGCCATTCTTCTTGCAAAAGAAACAGGTGATAACTGAATCCCGTTTCTTTTGTTCCTGATGCCCAGATGCTCCAGCGACCGCAGGTTCTTTTCCTTTAGTGGTCCTCTTTCTCTTCTTATTTCCGGATCGGAAGAAATTGGATGCGGATAGGCACTTTCTATTTTCCCTCTTTTCAACCTCTCCTCTTCACGAGACACACTGTCGCAGTAGTTCATGTAAAGACCACTTTGTCCTTTTAAGTGTTATAACTCACTAAGTGTGTCATGCGTATGGGAAGAGTTCAAGACGGTGCACGACTATGCCTTAGGCATTTCTAACTTTAGTGCCTTAAGTACACAAGTGAGTTGCTCCCATCTCGGGAATGTACTCCCTTATGCTTGCCTCACCATTATGCCTCGCAGTGATTTATTTTCCCAGTGAGAATGAATTTAGTCTCGACTTTCTCATTAATGGCTTTATGATCGGAGACTTCTTTAAGAAAAACGACATATTTCTTCGATGCCAGACCTTTATTCATTAGGTGTGTAGGCTTCATCGTACTGGGCTTCGCTACGGTTGGAGACCTTTCCATTTCTCCTTATACGGACTTTTGATCGGGTACTCGTTGGTCGAGTTAGGCGGCAAAATTGGCTGGGCCGGTGGGCTAGCCGGTTCGCCGAAGTGGGGTCGGTGGGCCGATCAGTGTGGCGAAAAGCCAAGACCGTTGGCTCGGCTGGAAATATGGCCGACAGCGGGCCTTGAACATTTGTGGCAGGCGGGTTTTAGGCGGGATGGGCCTATTAAAATTTTATTTCAGCAAGACCAATTTTGGCGACCGGTTTTGGCGACCTTTGTTGGCAGAGCCCGGCCCGGCGCCTCCCGGGTGCCACCTACAGTCGGTGCGGGTTAACCTAAATATGATCGAGTCTAAACACCCAATCGGGTACATCACATGTTCCTTCAATTCTTAAAATTTGAGTTATTGAGCTTAGGAATGCTACGATGACAGCGACCATGAGCATGCTTGAATCTTGAAAATAAGCATAAAATGCTCACATTAATACACATAATATATATTAAAGCTACAAAATATATATACATGGGCTATAATAAGATACCAAGCACAACATTGTATTTAGTCTTTGGACGTAAAAAACGATTTGAACGATCTTCTCAATTATAGCGGTAAATGTAGACAATATTATAGCGACCAAATAATGTGCCTTTCTTTGGGCCAGGCATAATGTTTGCATGTTAAAAACTTTATTTGTCTCACATTTAGACTATTATTCTACATCGGCATAAATAATCATCTTGGACGACTTCACTTTACTTTTTATAGATATAGAAAGTTCATTATTATAAAATCAATTTAATTAAGTGCTTGAGGATTTACTTTGGTAACATATTAATTTAAAAAATTAATTCCTAAATAAATAAACATATCATACTTCATCATCGACAAAATACCTTAAGATGAGAATAAATCTCCAATTTTTTTTCTTGGCGTGCGCGGCGATCATCATGACATTGACGTAGAATCCATACGTGGCGTCGTGCGGATGGAATCTTCAACTATCGTTTAATGTAGATAAATGACTTTGACGGCCCCGATAGCCGGCGAGTCGGTCGGGTTTTCAACGTTCAAGTTGGGTTTTTCTCGTCTCTCTTTATGGGGAACAATCCGATTGCCAATTTTGCATAAATTGGAGTTCAGAAAAATATATATATTTCAAAAAAAAAAATTGGGTTAGGTATTTTAGCACCAAATATTAACTATTAATCTAATGATCGGTATAGTCCGTTCTAATACTTGTTAGATTAAATTACAAAAATAAACACATAGATGTGATTTTATTACTTTGTTACACCAAATACAGAATAAGCTAGCGTAACGCTAGAGAATCGTGCATGCTAATCGAGATTAGAATAAGCGATATTGTGAAGGCGTCTGCGAGATCCAGTTCGCGATTGGAAACGATGCGAGTAGCAGCTCTCGCTCAGTATGGAGGTAGGGTTTTGTCTTACGGATTTAACAAAACCTAAGCGATGATACGTTACTCTCAATGGTGCGAGATAACGTGTTAGCCAGGTTTTAAACGAGGACACACGCTCAATTATAATTGCCCCTTAATGTTATTATTATCAAAACAACATTAAGGGTAACGAGAAACCACGTAATTCCATATTTATAATTAATGAAATAATTATATAATAATTATTTATGTGAACCCTAATTCAAATGAATAGATCACTAACTTTGTTGGGTTCTTGAATGAAGCGGCCTGATCATGTCCAAAATTTAGCAGCTTATGCATTGCGCTAAAAATGTCGAGTTGTTAGAGGGATTTGCTCTTCGGGTTTTTGACTCATCAAGAATGGACTTACTATAAAGGGAATCACATGGCGGAGGTTTGATGAGACACTTTCAAGTAGTTAAAATACTAGCCATTTTGCTAGAACACTTCTTTTAGTGACATATGAAAATAGATGTTAAGACGGAATTTGTGGTAGATTTGTCACATGTAAGGAACCAAAATCTTGAGTGCAACCCCATGGTTTATACATGTTTTAGCTCATTCCTAATGAGTCTTGGATTGATATTTTCATAGACTTTATGCTAAAATTGCCCGGTAGAGATTTGATTTTCATGGTAGTGGATAAATTTTCTAAGATAGCATACTTTATTCCATGTCTTAGAAGGAACGATGCTTGACATGTTCATTTGTTAGTTTGTTTTGCAAGTTCTTAAGTTCTTTTTGAAGACTTTTTGGTGCAAGATAGGTCCTAAGCTATCATTCTCTACTTTTCGTTACAAATTGATGATCAAATCGAAGTAATAACTAAGGTAGTGTTTGTTTTTTTTATTTAATGTTGAATAATTTTTTTTCAGCTTGATTTTAAATAATACGTAATAGTATTAAGTATTAAGTTGTTTGTTTTTTAACATTTTAAGTATTAGGTTATTTGTTTTTTATATACTAAAAATCAGTATCTTAGCATAATCTATTTAGAAAAATTATTATATTATTTACTTTTTATATTAATGAATTAAAATAAATAAAATTAGTTTGAAATAACAAATAAGAATAATATATTGAATTCAACTCTATTTTTTATTTTCCTTTAATTTTTCTCCCTATTTTTTCTTACAATTTCTTGAATAATAGGTAAAATTAAATGAATTCAAAAAAATTAATATAACAAATTTGTCTTACACTTTGTTATTTAAATAGTTATATGGAGCAAATAAAAAAAAAAAAAAAAAAAAAAAAAAAAATATATATATATATATATATATATATATATATATATATATATATATATATATATATATATATACTATATATATATAAAGATTATAATTGTTGAAATAAATTATTTATTAATAATAATATTTTATAAAAGTATACATTATTTTATCATTTGATATTAAAAAATAATATTTTACATTAATTTAGATGTTGATTTTAAAGGACTTTATCTTGAAATCTATCTAATTATATTACTTTAAATAAACATGATTTTTTTGTATTTTCTAATGAATCAATAAAAAGCTATTTGTATTAAGTTAATAAATTGTTTGCTTTATTCATAAAATACATACCAAAATTTTCATTTTATAATGATTTTTTTTTTTTTTTTTGAACTTTTGTATCTTACAATGATTATGATTCAAATAATTAAATAAAGTAAAAGAAAACAAAATCTGGGTAAAAATAAAATTTCGTTTGCAGACGAGTGGCTATTCCCACTCCAGGCACTTGCTGCCATTGTGTCTCTAGCTTTGAAGATGGTTTTTTTTTTAATAGGAAAAGCCAAAATACTGAAAGCAATTTGCTTTCAGTAAAAATCCAAATTACAAACAGGATCTACGACTTTGTCTACTTTTTAAGGGCTATTAGTAAAGAGAACAGGAAATCATGAAGAGATTGTTTACCGAATAGTGAATTTTCTTATTATTCTTCTGCTACTAAATTTTCACCATTTGGTTTATCTCCTTTAGCAATGACTAAGCGTGTTAATTGGGATGGCAAAAAAAAAAGTTGAATTTGTTATAAGTTGGTTTTTTTGATCCGGAGATTAGGTTTGGTTACACACGAGAAAAGAGATAATTTCTAAGCAAAGGTTTTTCCAAATTGCTTCCAATAAACGATGGTCATTTTTCAGTGGTGGAGCTGGAAAATAATCAAAAGGGCGAACAAAAATACCTAGTTATTTTTAGAAGGCGCAAAAATAACAAATCATTTAGACAATTTAGTGGCAACCAGGTTTTCCTTTGAATTAAAGGACGTGGCTTGAAATCCTTATGGAAACAAATATTTTTCCAAAATTTCAAGGGAGCATTTACCCCTTGAGCGTAATGTGGATATGTCCTTGATTCTTTCCAAGTTTTAAAAGGCATTAATGACAATGCTTACAATCTAGATTTTTTATCAAGTGGGTACAATGTAAATGCTACTTTTAATGTTAATAATTGGAGTCTTTTTTTATGTAGGTGATGATTTGAGAACAAATTCTTGGAGGGGAATGAAAGATGCAAATCATGGTAAGACTTCAAAGGATTCCAATTCAAGTTCCAATTGGGCTAATTGCAATAGCAAGAGTAAAAAAGTTGAAAGATGCATTTAATAGCTTGATTGAAAAAGTTTGGACTCAAGAAAATTCGTAGATATCTAATGAGCATGGTTTACATGTTCGACAAAGCTGTACTATCACGATTCTCTAGTCAAAGCTAAGCTTAAGTAAAATTGGCATGCTTAGAAATAGTTTCTAAATCTGATTTTCCTAGGCATGTTTTGGTGACAATAAAGCCAACTACAATTCCAACCTCCCTTCCATAATTATATGTGATTTAGGTATGGAATTAGAGTTAATTTTTTAGTTGAATCTTAATTTGTAGGTTATAAAAAGCACATGTTCAAGGTAATGAGCAAATCATTATTCGAATTTATAAGAATTTTTTATGACATTTCATTTTGATTATGGATCTTCACCATACCAAAGTTTTTAACTCCATATAGATAACGGATCATGTTCTTATGACTAAAATTTGATTATAAAACAATCCAAGAGACTACTCATTTTATGGCTAGCGTTAATCCTTAGCATGGCTTGTATCATATCTCAATTGATACTTGGTGTTTCTCACCTTGTGCACTTACATAATTCCTGAATATGCTAATCCTTTGAATGGTTGTTCTTATACTTCTTAGTAGTTTGGATGATTCTGAGTTCTATATTGATTTGAAACACCTTTAGGAGGGAGTTTTGGATCTTTTAATTAGTCTCAAAGTCTTCTTGTTAAAAATATCATATACAATTTTATCCTTGAATATCAAAACCATGTGATCTTAGTTCTAAGTTCACTCTCAATGTTTGAATCCTTCTTCTTTCTTTTTTTTTTTTTTGTTAATAGGCCAACCAATTCTAAGATAGGCTTTAGAGATGGGACCTATATAAGTCTGTTATTAAGCTTTAAGAGGTTTCCTTCATTTTTCTTTCCCATTTTACAAATTTGTCTTCCTACCTTCATCTTTTCTTTTCTTTTATTTTTCTTTCTTCTTTTCCTTTACTCACAACCACCATTTTTTCCCTTATTTTCTGTGTTGACCACAGTACCAAGAATACCATGCCCATTCTTCCTCCTCTATACTCTACCACCAAAGTCATCGAGTTTTGGGTCAAAATAGCGTTAGTTTTTGAAAAAAAAAATATTGTTTTTAATCCTTTCTCTGACATTATGTTGATATGAATCTTAAAATGTAGTTATTATTTATGATTCGTTTATATTAAAACAGTAGTTATCAACGATTTTATTTTTGCATTAAAGCCGAAGTTACCAAAACTACACTAATTACTTATTTATGGTTTGAGAAATTTCACAATTAAATCGTAATTCTGCATTATGAACTTTAACAAATTTAAAAAAATTAAGCACATCTCTGAAGTGGCATCAAAGATCATTGAATATAGTCTAGAATGGTGCCTAAAACCAATATTTGGTTTAAACAAAGGTCATTTTGTTCCCAAACCAAGTCATAGTCACCATGGCATCAAGTTTCTTCATGCGCCATCAACGGATCTTTTGCTCATGTTATTAGGCCAACAACCTGTTTCTTTTGCTTATATTATTAGGCCAACAACCTGTTTCCTCGTTGTAATTGTCTATTTTTTTTATTTTATTTTATGGGTGTTGTAATTGTCTATTTTCTCTTTCTCCTATTCCCTCTTCTTTTTTTTTTTTCCTTTCTTTCTCGTTCTCTTCTCCCATGGTCAGTTCAAGATATGTTCTTTAAAATAATAATTCACATTAATGGAACATAAAAGAACTCCTTATTTAGATTTGATCTTCTTTCTTTCATCTTCTTTCCGAGATATTTTTAAAAACTTATTGTTGGAGAATCACCTTAAAAGTGATTATCCAAGAATTACTTTAAGTGGTTCTCTAATCATCTATAAATAATTTTCAAAAAGAATAGTTAAATGTTTTTCTTTTAAATACGTTTAATTATTAGGATTCATTTTTTCAATTTTTATCCTCTAGAAATCACTTCCAGACTAGTACTACGTCATTTTTCTCTGAAATTATCATTAATTTAATATTGAATTGAATTTTCAAAAAAAAGAAAAAAAAAAAGAGAATAATTTCTCTCCATCTCTTAAAATTATGTTGTCTCGAGTCTTCCCTAGATAATACGAACGTCCTGGAAATGCAATTCAACAGCTTTTACGATGTAGGCGTGGCTAAGAAAGTTGTATATTTGGTAATCCAAATTCCACTCTTTGAATGAACAACTTATGATTTTGGTAATTTCTTGTTGGACCAACTCTAAAAATAGATGAATGGATTGGGCATTTTAATCCGATAAGATATAATATAATAAAGAAAATTCTAGGACGACATTAAATCTATAACACCTATCAAAATTTGAATTTAGGCTAGTAAAATTATATAATGGAATCTAAGCCATTATATCAACAAATTACATCACAAATCTATCGAAATAAGATCAAAGTGCATAAAAATTAGATCAAGAATTAAAGTAATCACATTAATATAATATACAAGCGAACTTGCATACAAATATGCAACACCCTTTTATAGTAGATACTGAAAATGTTTATGCATGGTTCAAAATTTCAGTACCAATGATTAAATGCATTATTGAGGTAATAATATGTGTAAAAGAAAAAGATACCTTCATTTCATGAAAACTCTTTCCACATGCAGTTCACGTGGGATAACTCTTAACTTTAACACCCTTGAACCCTTGAACCCTTGGAAAAGGGCAAAACACTTCACATCAAAGTCAAACCCAAGAAGTTTAACTAGTTCTAATGCACCCCTGGCTGCCCCCAATATCTTCTCATTGAGAGGCAAAAATGAACTATTTCCATCGCTTTCAGCCTCCCTTTGTCATAACCTGCACAAGCATGTCCCCTCAGCCATGGTTATTATAGTTATCCTTATCCTTGTTCTAATTACCATTGTTTTCTCCCTAAAAAGAATCTAAGTTCCATGGATAGAGCAAGCATTTTTGCTATCTGCATTCTGCAACTCAGACCCCAGGTTATGCAGAGAACAACAAAGCCTGCTACTCTCCTGAATCTTGGTCTTGAAAAGGACTAGAGTGGTAGGCAGAGTTCCTAAATGTTTTAAATAATGGATACAATAAATTCATAACATTAATTTACTACGTTCACGCATTGTGCGAGCTCCAAGTACTTGGCAATGGCTGTCAACCGAATTAAAGAGTCAAGCCTGGGGACACCAGACCCAGGACGTGGGGTCAACCAGCATGTGCTTATGCATTCTAAGGACAACATCATTGCTACAAAAAAGCAACATTCACAGAGATATCAAATACATGTAGCTCAAACTCACATGCTAGGTTGGGGGGTTCTAAACCCACCAGAGCCCTGTGGGCCCCTTCTTGACAGGTGAAAATCAATGTGATCCAGATGGTATTGACCACATATCTAACTCTTCCCTGGACATATCTAAAGTATGATCACGAGAGGACCGTGTCCCTCTGCTCGCTCATTCATTTTTGCTTCATTTATATACACATCTATCTAGATTCATGATACACTCAATAAACCAACAGAGAGAAAGGCACTTTACTTGAACTGCAATTTTCAACTTCACAATATCTGAAGTCCAATTCAGGTATTCATCCAATTTCACACATCAAAAGTAAAGATAATAAAATGCTTGAGATTTGCTGACACAAGCAAAGGAAGCAGCCAAAGTATTTTTTGGAAATAAATACCCTGCAAAAATGTTGTATTCTCTGAGAGAAAATACATTTGTCATACAAATATCACATCATTAACCATGGCTGGATAAATGCATTAAGGAGTTCATTTGATCCATTTGGGGCAAAAAACACCAACAACAACCCAGAAAATGTGATGGTTTAACAAGAATGGAGATCTTAGAAACTTACCAGTATCCTAGTGGTACATAACATTATACCAACTCTTTCTGTTGTCTTTTAGATTTTCATATTCCAGGCCATTTTCTAAAATTATCACGAGCAAACTAAAGCCTACACAATCCTCCAACATCTTTGGCAAGCCTTCAGACTAACTTCAATTTTAAAATCTGAATCTTTAGAAATAGTAGGATCATGCTGTACCCTGGATATTTTTCAAGAAGAAGAAGAAGACGACGACTGAGAGACAGAATATGAGAAAGTTGGCCCATAAAAAATAAACACCAAGTAGAATGATTTCTTGATAGAGTTAAAAAGAGGTCCATTTGTTATCTACAGGTCCTTTCACAATTGGCTAACAAATAGCCTTCTATGAAAGTATCAATACTAGCAGCCACTATACCACTCATGTTCATACATACACTAAGAAATTCACGCCTGTAGAAAAATGAAGATATTTAATCTCCCAGTGCCACCCTCCACATAACATTCAGACCATTGTCAAATCTTGAGGTTATAGAACAATCGATTCACTGCGACCTCTTTTTAAATTCCTTCTAGACCCTCTAAGGTTGATCTTAATTAAAAGCACAAGTGGTCTAAGTTAAGTGCATAATAACACATTGGGGTTTACAAAGCTTCCCATGGTAAAACCAAGGTGCAATTGCATTCAAATGTCCCAGGCATAATTTTCAACATTGATTGACAAAGCATTCTACAAACACCAAGCAAAGATAAAAGAAGATTTTGTGAGAATGAGATCAGATATCAAGAAAGCAAAAGGTTACCAGGCATAATAATTCTATTATACAGAACTATCCAGAAATTAAACAGTGGAATAAAGAAACCTCTCAAATAGAAACCATATCATTCACTCAAATGACCTTTGGGAAACGGAGTAAGAGATGCCCCCGTGCTGCAATCCACTAAGTTGACAACAGTTTCTCGTGCCTCTTATACTCTCCAAACCTACCCCTAATGGTCAGGATCCTGCTTGCTAAACATCAATGGAAATTCATCATACTGCTCTGAGAAACCGTGCTTCTCTGCCATGTTCTTCAATGACTGGTAAACATTGTGCATAGAAGGCCTGTCCTTGGGCCTAGAACCAACACAGCTACAAGCAACCCTCATAAACTGAACAATTTCATCATCACATCCTTTCCCCCACAAATCCTTATCAATGGCATCCTTACTTTGAAATATCAACACAACTAGGTAACCCAATCCACCAGGTTCCCCTTCAAAACCTATCTGTCTCAAAATTTACTCAGAGGCTTCTGCCCGGTGACTAACAAAACTGACTGAACCATGACATACCCTTTAGTGGAAGTAGCGTAGTACTAGGTATAGGAGCCACATAACCAAATTCTCCAAGATCCCCATTAACAAAAGAACTATCATTAGAGTCAGCAGAAGCCACAAGCCTTGCTAGCCCGAAGTCCGTTATCCGAGCATCATAATCATCATCAAGAAGAATCACATTGGAACTAATGTTCTAGTTGCATGCAGGTTGTAGCAACCATGGTGAAACCAGGCAGCCCTCTGCGGCACTAACCTGCAAAGTCATTCAGTGAATGATCGATGTGATTGTGATAACTAATTACTGGCACGAAGAATACAAGGTCCCATTAGGCATGTGCTTATACACTAAAAGTTTCTCTTCTTCTACAGCACAAAAACCCAACAAGGGGACCAAATTGGGGTGTCTAAGCTGCCCCAACCTATTCATTTCGGAACGAAACTGCTTCTCACTAAGCTTGCAGGCACTAAGACGTTTGATGGCCAAAGCAGATCCATCCTGCAACACGGCCTTGTAGGAAACCCCTGTTCTTGTAGAACTCAGAAGATATTCAGGATCAAAATTATTAGTAGCCACCATCAAATCGGCTAACTTGATCTTTACAAGGGGTTTTTGGAACAGCGACACCTGAACCAGTTTGTGCATCTTCAACCGCTCCGCCCAACTACCACCAATCTTGCCACTATCATCACCACCATAGCCTCTCTTTTTCCGATTCGGTCTAATGAAAAACCACCACCAAAGCGCAAAGCCTAAAAGCAACGAACCTGCAGCGCCGAAAACCCCCGCCGCAATGATAATGACAAGGCTTTTACTACTCACTCCGCCGCACTTTCCTAGAGGCTTACCGCAGAGTCCACTGTTCCCGTCGAAGGCATCATCTCCGAATTTCGAGGACAACTCGGACGGTATCGAACTGGAAAGGTAATTGTTGGCAACGGAAAACTTCTTGAGCCTTGAGAGTCGGCCGAGCTCATAGGGAATCGTACCCGATAACCTATTGTTGTTAAGAATCAGACTGTTCAAAAACTTGCAATTAACCATCTCCGGCGGAATTGGACCGGACAGGTCGTTGTGGGACAGATCCAGGGTTACAATATAGGGTAACCAGGTACAGATTTGGCTAGGAATGGAGCCCGTGAGACGGTTGCTGGAGAGAACAAGATTCTGGAGACTCCGGCAGTTCTGAAGCGATTCCGGTAAGGCTCCGGTGAGGTTCATATCGGGAAGTTGGAGGTACATGATGCGGCTCTCCTGCTCGTTCCAGCAAGAGACGCCGATGAGATTGCAGATAAAGGCGACAGATGTCGCGTGGTGAATCTCCGGAAGCGAAACATCGTGGGTCTGCAAGAGATGCTGAACGCCAGAGATGGCGACATCGTCTTCAATCGCAACAAGAACGGCAAGAAGAAAGAAGAAGAAAGAAAGAAGAGAAGAGTAAAGGACGTTAGTGAAGGTGTGAAATTCGTAGTGATCTTGATAAGCCGGAAGGTGGAGGAGGTGCTGAGGTGTGTTTGTGATCAAATGAAGAGAAGGAGAAGAAGGAGAGGTGGTCAGAGGGAAGTAGAGACGGTAGGAATGGGAATGGGATGCCATTGACTGCGATGGGGACGGAGTTAGGCTGCAGCTTTTGACCACCATGATAAAGCGACCTTTTTTGTCTCTTTAATTTCGCTGATCGACACGACGTCGTTTCAGACTAGATTGTTTTATATATATATATATATATATATATATATATATATTGGTTCAGAAACCTTAAATTATCTGAGATTTGTAAATCTAACTTTATAGTTTTTTTTTCATTAAAAAAAATAAAACATTCCTTTGGATCCGTTCACTTTGCAATACAAGTCGCTTCCCTTAGCTCCGCCTCCGCCCATCCTTTTCAGTTTTAACCATTGACTTTGGTTTTGTTATTGGATAGTAAATCATATTCATGCTTTTCTTGAAATCAACCTATTTTGTTTTATTTTATATCGATAAATGTTTATATCTTAAGAAATATTATTTTTAAATGAGAATATTTTTTGTTTTCAGAGTCTTTTTAACTAAATATATTTTTCCCTTCCCTACCCTCTCTCCTTCAATTACCCCTAATCCATTTTCAACAAAAATAATTTATTACATTATATTATAAAGTTATTAGTTAAAAAAAAAAAAACCCTACTCCACTTTAGTTTTAATTATTGTTTATGGGGTGGTAGAGTTGTTGTAATTTAATGAAATCCTATCTTAGACTGAGTAGCCTCCTTAATTAGTTGAAAATCGGCCCATTATTTATGGATATCGTGGGCAGTGGGATGGTTGATTAAGAAAGGGTTTTTTAGACATTTATCAATTTACTTTATATTATAATATAGTATTTTATTAGTAGACAAATATGTTTTTACTGGAATTGAAATCTTGGACATAACCAATGCCATATTTGAATATTTCTACTCATAATTATTTATTGTAATTTGGTAACTCAGGTGGGCAAGGAGCCGGGTCCCAAAATAATTAAAAAAAAAAAATCTAAAATAATACATATTTAAAAATAATATATAAACTAATACGTTTTTGGCATGTCAATAAAATCATATTTAGTGACTAAGATATTAAAAATTTTAAAATAATTGAAACCATAATTAGTGATTATGATTTTAAGTTTAAAGTTAAAACTATAATTTATGATTATAATTTTGGCTTTATTGATTAATCTAAATTCATCATTATATTACCATTATTTAATTTTTAAAACATGCATTATTTCGATAATTAAAAAAGAAAACATGATTTTGGGAAATCAGGTAAGGGCCTGTCGGCTCTGTCCCTTTCATGATTATCCGTAGCTTTTTGCCTTGGGGTCGCATTCACCACCCCCACAATAGAGGTCTTGTCTTTTCCAATTTGGTTAAGTTCTTGTCGCCGCGAAATCCATACGAAGTAAACATGTTTATTAAAGAGCAAGTGCCGTGTTCGTAACGGGCTCAAGGTCTATCAAAAGTGAATAGGATTTATTATTCCATATGACTAATAATAATATAAAAATTAATAAATTTAAATATGATCATATTAGTAATTAGTAATAAATTATATTGTATAATTTATTTATTTATTGAGTTGATTATTCATTAATATGATTTATAATTAATTAATTTAATTTTTAATATAAATAAAATATTAAAAGAGTTAATTTAAATTAAATATTAATTCTGAAAATAATTAAGCAGATACGGTGGATTGTTTATGTTATATTAATTGATATGAATAAAACTATTATTAAACATGTTATAGACCATTGAATTTATTAGCGTGAAAATGTAGCGAGGTTAAGTCGGATAAAATTTTCTTGGAGTCTAGTGAATATTTATTGTAAAATCCAGTCTTTTAAAAATTGTATATGTTAGATCCAGTTGCGATCATGCTTTTCGATCTCATTTTGATCAGTTCATTTCACTTCGATTAAGCGTAGACAGCATTCTTTTCTTATTGATCATGGCCCGATGCAGTTTTTAAGTATCTATAAAATCATAGAACCCAACGCAATAGTAACTGTTATTAGCAAGGAGATTACTGCGTGTTTCCATACATTGGTCGTGGATGGTGCTTGAGATCAAATTAGGGTTTTCTAAAAGGAAGAAAAAAACCATATGTCTAGCTCCCCTCTCAAATATTTATCGTCAATTCCCTTTTCGTTCTTTTTCTTTTTTGATCGTCAAATGACATTCAAGATCTTTTAAATACAAAATGTCTTATTATTAAAGAATATGTTTTAGGTTTATCAGTCTTTATTGTTTTGGTAAATTTTGATTATTCTATAAAAAGCAAGATGTGATTATCTTTTCTTGATTGTATTTAGTCAGTCTTTTAAACCATCCATTCTTGTTTGGGCTTCATCACAGTATCTCACTTGCAGACAGGTCAATCCTCTAGAGAAGAGTATGGATGAGCTACTGAGTGAGTGCTGGAGCCTCCTAAAATTTTTTAGTGAAATTTAGAAAAGACTTTAATTCTCAAAGTATTGCTATTTATTGTATAAGATGGTATTTCATTTCATCATTTATGTTAATCTGTTGTCCTAAATTACTTTTTTTTTTTTAAGAAGAAAATAAAAACATATAATCAAATTGCCAAAAACTTTAAGAGGTGATTCAGTATCCAGGTTAATAGTTATCATAAATTACTTTGTATATCTCATTTCTTTGTTTAGGAAATAACTTTTGAGAGTTATGGATTACATGGAAGGATAAAAATATTAGTTTCAACGTATATATCGGTATTTAAATTTTACGAATATATATATATATATATATATATATATATATATATATCATATATATATATATATATATATATACTCTCTCTCTCTATATATGAAAAATTTAATATAAAATTCATGAAAATACTTTTAAAAGTTTAAAGTATTTTCTTTTTTAAAGTATTTGATTGTTCAGATATTAACATCTTTGAAGGCTGTAAAAATAAGTATAATTTTAAATTTTAAATATACTATTGGAAATTTAACCATTAAAATAAATTATTATTATAATTACATTTTTATTTAAAATTAAATAATGTTTATATTAATTTATCATTCAATGAAAATAATTGTAATATTCAATATTAAAATATATATTATTAGAATTTATCAATTATAAATAAGTTATTGTTATTATTATTATTATTACATTTTATTGTCATTAATTTATGATGAAGCTTTTTCGATCGGAATTGGGATGGAGCGTCTTTGGAATTGTTAGAATGCGTCATTTGATTACCACTGTTGTGATCTGCAAAACAGGAACAAAAAGGGTCGAGCGAGGGCTTGCGGGTTCTTACTCTCAAATCTTTCAGTGGGACCTGCGGTGGAAAGAAAATTATTCTTTAGGGAATGAAGTTGTAACATATATCTACATTGCCTTTCGCAGATGGGGTGAACATTATAGTGATTGATCGTGATAATTTTCACCAGTTGGATGATAATGAATAATATCTTGTTGGAGAGATGATGAATCATTCCTCCCATTAGATGATTTTCTTATGTGTAGATTAATAAAGGATGATTGGTAGGCAATAATTAGGAAATATCCTACTTTAAGTTGGTGTTGGAATTGAGTGTTTTCTGTCACAGTTCAGCAGGCTAGGTGCTCAAAGTAAAGTTGGGCCACTTGTTTGTTTTTCAAGTTGGGGATTGGTAAGAGACTGTATTAGTCTTGGGCCAGCTTTTAATCTGGCAGTTAGACTTGATGCCGTTTCTTCTGGCTCAAACCGGATTGCCTTGACGCGAAATAAAGCGGGAAGCTGAAACAAAGGCGTAACATTCTGGATGGGATATCGCGTATTCTGAGAGGGTTTGATTAAGGCACGGCGTCGTCGTCTTGTGATAATGGTAACTACGATTTTCTACGTTGTTCCGGCTGTGGCTCTTAACCCCATTAAAACGTCGTGATCGTTTGTACCAACCCTGTTGTGGCTTTTCAATAGTTGAGTGCCACTGTAATTTGTTAAGACTACTGAACCATTTGCTTTTGATGGTCGATATCTACAAGCTTGTTTGGTGTCCCTCATCTTGTTTTTTAGCCTGATGATCTTTCTTCTCTCTGTCTTTTAGTTTGAAGTCTTGAACAAACGTGCTTGGGTTGAGTTCACGCTCTTGATTTCCTTTTGTATAACACTGCGGCCTCATGAGGTCCCAGTCTCTCGTTTTTTGTAGGAATGCGTCTGGCGTCTGGTTCGAGGCGGACTAACGGGGGTTTAAACGGTTTCCCAACAGTGATGATTCATTGATTGCCTGGGGAGCTTGGCGCCTGGATGAGGCGAGCATTAATGGTCGGTATTCTGAGCTCTGAATATTTGAGTTTGCCATCTGATCTTCAACAAGTGGGCCAGTTAGTTGATGTTGGTGGAGATCTTTGTGGCCAGTGTGGGCCGGTTTGGGATCTGTGCATTTGGCGTCACGATACCTCAAAATGTCCACGGTACCTAGATGATTTTGGTGTTAAAAGCGGCCTCTTTAGTTCATCCTTTTGAGAGTGCAGCATTGTCTCTGCCCCTCTCGACTTTTCTGACCTATGGTGGTATTGATGGATTTTGAGGAATGACTGAGTGTACTAAGTATTACGCTCTTAGACTTTCTTTGAGGTGTAAGGAAGTATTGAGGGCCTTTATATCCAACACTCAGCGCCAGGTGATTATTTCGGACCTTCCTTCTGCCATGTCACTGGAAGGCGTTATTCCTCTTTGTGTTGGCCAAATCATTGGATAGTCCCTTATTCAGGCGGCACTTGGCGTTCTGCCCGATCAGTTCCAGAACCCTCTGTTAAGAGCTCTCCTTCGCTACGGTTTGTCTTGGTTTCAAAGGTCATAGATATTTTGGCATTGCTTTGAGTCGCATGGCCTTGGTGCCGCTGATCGATCTTGAGGTGAGAGGTGAAATGAAGCTGGTGAAATCACTGGTATTTTCTATCCAGAGCTGTTGGTTGGATATTCTGGATCAGTCAGTGAGCGAAACACAACTCTTGAGATCTATCTACCTCTGATCATGAAACCTCATATCTCAGATCTTCCTCACCTTGTTTGAACTGCTATCATGGCTTCTGGGGAAGGCTTGGTCTGCTTTAAAGTGTGTGAGAAGAGAGAGTGTAAGCAAAACCTCAAGGCTGCATGACACGCCCCACCACTCAGGTAAGATCCTAAGGTGGGAGCCTCTTCCTACGCCGCCCGTTGCATTGGGGTGAATCGCCAGTTGTTATGGGATCTTCTTATTTGATCTGAAGTCACGTGGAGCGTCTTCTGTAATCTTGGATGAGGTGACGAGGAATCGTGATATTTGGCTGAGGGGATGAGGACTCTACTTTCTCATCACGGGCTCGGCTGGGGTTGTTCCTCCATCATGTCGTGACTCAGACCTCGAGAGAAAGATTGGATGCGTCGGAGGCCTCTTGCTCTTCGCCGAGACGCCTCGTACATCATTGCGTTTGGTGATCTTTTCTTTATTGTTTGAGTTATGTTGGCTTACTTTTGTTTGTTTGTTTTTTGCGGGTGGCTACTTATGCGAAAGGCTTGTGAGGAGGCTAGCGCTTAAGAACTCATGAGCAGCGTCTGAGGCTGGTTAGCTACATTAGAGGCGGTCTTCATTACTTTTCAGTTATACTACTTGATTTATAATATGTTTGGTTGCAATAAATAAAGTATGTTTTGAATAGGCAGGAATTATTACAAAAGTTAAGGGTAAATTAATAATTTATAAATTCGAACCAGGATCTGTTTTATGGTTCTTATGCCAAAGTGGAATATCATAGTTCAAAATTAAGAGTAATGAAAGTTGGGGACAGTAATAAAAGAAAGATATTATATTAAATGAAGAAAAATTGTGGAAGAGACAAGTGACTTGAAGGAAAGAGGAGGGAAGCTTTATCACACAGGCTAGATGGTCAAGGATGCTCAAAAGAAAAAGATGACAAAAGGATAAAATCAAATAAGGATAAGATCAAAATAAATATCTCATTTTGATTTGGAGAAAGGCAAAAGCAACAGAAGATAAGAAAAGAAAGAAAAGAAAGAGGAAGAAAGAGATGCAGAGTATAGATTACTATGAGTTGTATGAATCATTAGGTTGTTAAGTTCTGGGGTTTTGGTTAAAGTTATCTAACCCTAGACTTGTTGAAAGATGGAGTTAGTAAAACCCTAGTTGTATAAGAGAGTATGGAATCCTTCCTTTGGTATGGATTCTTGGTTTTATAAGTATAAATATGGGTTTTGAGACTCCCATTTTGTGTGAGGTTTGAAACTCAAGTACAACACATTCAAAGGTTGAGTTGAAGAGATCTAAGAGCTCCTATATGTGTTTAGGAAAGGTTTGGTTACAATTTGAATAAAGAAAAAATTTCCTATTTTTATTATAAGCATTAGCAGGACCTTAGGGCGGTTTGGATAAAGTAAAGGAATTTTGCGGTGAGTCCTTCCAGCAGTGGCCATCCCATGACTGATAGACTTGATGTTAAAGAACTGGGCTGATTGGACCTCACCGTAGCCCAAGTTATGACCGCTTTCCTAGGCGGTGCGACGGCTGATGCAACGGCCGGTGACCAAGCTGGCGTTTGCCGCCAGCGGTTCACCTCGGCCGAGATGGGTCATTCGGCGGGCCGATTGAGCTCACGCGGTGGTCCGGCTCGAGCGGGTTTGTGCGACCTCCAGCCCGAATGTCGCCTTCGCCGTCGAACTCAGTTCGGATGTTCTTGAACTCTATCGGCCCATTGAGTCAAGAATCCATTCATATGTCTGTGGAGGACAATGGGTGAGCTCAAATAGGTCAGCTCATCTCGGCCAGTTCAGGTCAGCTCGGCTAGGTTTGACTACTTGTGACCTCAAACTTCGGAAGGTCATAACTTCTTCGTCTGAACTCCGTTTTGGGTGTTCTTGGATTCTATGGAAAGACCATTGAGTCAAGAATCCATTCATATGCCTATGAATGACAATAGGTGAGCTCAGATAGGTCAGCTCAGCCTTGCTAGTCTCAGTCGCTCGGGCCGGTTTGACTACGTGTGACCTCAAACTTTGGAAGGTCATAACTTCTTCGTCCGAACTCCGTTTCGGATGTTCTTGGACCTATGAAAGTACATTGAGTCAATCCAGCTTATATAGTATGATAAATTGGATCTCTACATTAGGTCCAGAAATAATGAAAATAGTAATATATATGTGGTAATCATACTTATTCCATATTAATATGATATGTACTGAACATAAAATAATACGTAATGGATTGTTTGCTTAGAACCTTGTAGAGGGATAGATAGACATGCCTATAGGGAAGATACATTTGTTCCGCAAAGATACGCTTTATAGATATCGAGACTCGCTTGTCGATGACATAGATCCAGCCATTGATCATTACATGACATAACAATGCTTCAGACAAAGGATGATACATTCTACCGCCTGGGTCACATATTACATGTGGTATAGTCAATGCCTTGCATGCTGATGATACCTTCGTATATATAGATAGAGATCACTGCCTCGCATGTGTTGATAGTACCTTCGAGTACATAGTAATTTCCGTATCCGCTTCTAAGGTATTTCGCATATGAAACATAAAAGAAAATGATAAGTATATGCAAATTAAATGTGCAATATATGACATAATATGAGAAGTATAGCACCGCTATGAGATGATAGTATACGCCATAAGAATAAGAAGTAAAGTACAAGATGACATAGCATATGGAAATATGATAAGAAATGAAACATGTTGTGAAAAAGCATATAACCGAGAAATGATACATATGTAAATGTTATATGTGTCATAAGTATATGCATTTGTATAGAAGTGTGAGGACTTAGAGGTCATCCATATGTATTAATCTCCACTAAGCCAGTGTTTAGCATGAGTGTTTTCTATCCGTAGTACAAAAGAGAAACCAGAGACAGACAACTATCAAGAATAAAGGCCACGCATCACTAGGTACCTATCGAAGACCTTTTATCTATTTTGTATATGTAATTTCCTGTCATTTTGTAAACAATGTAAATATTGTAAATGTTGAACATTTCATAGTCGGAGCCAGATATATTTTTGTAATCCGTCAACACAGCCATAGTCACAACAAATGGTTATTACTGAATATGAATAACAAATCTAGAGGTTGTAATAAAATATGACAACTCGACAATAATATATTGTTGGTATTGAAATACGATCTGATTACGAATCAACATAATAATTGACAAAGAGGTGATTGCATTCCGTCACACAGACTGATCAGAACTGCAAAGAGGTTGATCTCGGGTGCATCACTGAGACAGAAAAGGAGGCCTCGAAGGATGCGGCATCGCCGAGATGAGTCACACTGCCGAGGAGGAGTTGGTGTGTCACAGGGTGACTTGGGGCCAAGATAGCGCTGAGCGGCCCTCCAAGAGGCCCCAGAGGCGGTAACTCCGTGAACGCTTGATGGAGGAGTCTCTGTGCTTCAATGGATTCCTATGCAGGCAGGAGGCTTTAAGGTCGAAGGGCTAAGTGATAGCGAGCTTAAAGACGAGGCTCCCACTCCAATGTAACACATCCCCAAATATACCCTAGCGCTGGATGTTTGGGTATAATAAAGTTAAATATGAATTTTTGGGAAATAAAACGAGAAACCTGAAATTTGTATAGAATAAAACAAGGGTAAATATGTAATTTCAGTACACATAGAAGTCATAAGATGTTAGTTAAGCAGGGGTTAAAATAGAACGTGCCTAACTGATTTGCAAAAAGAGAGGAACTTAAGGACTAAAGTGAAATAAAATGAAAACTAACCCAAAAATAGTTTTTGGAGCCAAACATGGCCTAGAGAGAGAACTTTAATTTAAGACTAAATTTGGTCTCATTTGGGGGAGCAAACTGAGAGAAAGAGAGGAGAAGAAGAAGCAAAGGCTGAAGGAGAAGAGAAGAAGCAAGGAAGAAGAAGCCAAGTTTCTACTGCATGATACATGTTTTGGGTTGTATGGAACTACCTTGGATGTAAGGATTTCTTGTTTGACAATTGATCTTTCTAGGGTTTGGTTAGGATTTCATCCTGTCCCTCATTAAAAGTAGGCTGGTAAAACCCTAAATGGTGGCAAGAGAGTATGGGAATCCTCCCCTTCGAGGTCGGGATTCATGGTTTAATTGCAAGTAATGGAGTTTGGGTCTAGAACAAACCCTAACTAATCTTTATGTTTGGTTTATGTATGGGTTATGACCCATATTAGAGTTGTTTTAGGAGTAATTCATGATAGGATTTTGAAGTAAGATAAGTATTGAAAGATTACTTGAGATAATGTATGCTATGTTATTTAATACAAAGTGGTATTGATGTGTGTATTGAGTATTGAGTTGGTTTTGGTGGAAATATATGGAAAAATGGGAGAAAAACCACCATTTCTGGGCATTTTCGAGGTTTGGTACTGGTACCAAACAGTGTGGTACCGGTGCCACATGTGTTCTGGTCAATCGATACCGGTACCCAATGTTCTATTTTGGACAAATGTTAGTGTTTTGGCAATAACTTGGTCATTTCTTATCCGATCTGAGTGATTTAAGTGGTCATAACTAGACTTCATGAGAACAAATCTCTCGAAATAGGTATCTCTAAATCTCGCACTCCACCTGGCCCAGCTACCCAAAGTGGGCTATGTCTGGCAAATTTCTGGTTGCGTTTTAACACAGAGTGAGTCCAGTTGCTTAGACATATCTTGAGTTTCCTGGGTAAGGCTTCGATTTGGGTGATTCTAGCTCGAGAAGAACCTTAACACCTTACCCAAATTAGTACAAAAACTAAAGTGTCGTATGGAGTTAAGATCCCCGAAATGAGTATTTCAACCGTCCCTAGTGTAATATGGGCAACCGACTAGTTTGGCATGAAAAATGCCATAACTTGAGTTTGAATGATTCAATTGGAATGATTCCAATTTCAAGTAAAGTAGATTCACAGAGGAACAAGAATGCAATGAATGATGTGTGAATACATAAAAAGCAGTATTGTACAAGTATATGAAAGATAAGCACAGGCATGAAACAGAAAATATAGGAATGCAATATGTATAGATGTGTTCATGAAACATGAATATGATATGAAATATGAAAACGAACTGAAATATGAACATGAACATGAAAGGCAATATGTCATGAACACATAATGTGGCTAAGAATGCCCTAACTATTCTGTACGAATAAAAATAGATTATATATGATTATTATCACATATAACCATAAAAGATAACAAATGATATGAAATACAGGAAAGAACAAGTGATAGCCAATGAAGAAGGCTATGAATAGATAAAGACCTGATAGAAACAATGAATAGATAAAGACTTGATAGAAGTACAAGTACGTGTATAAGTACCTCCGTATAGATATAAGCTATGTAACTTTTACGGGAGATCAGAACAAGTATAAGTTTCACAAGCACAATATATATAAGTTATATTTGAAATATGAAATGCAAGATTCGATTGATGATCACATATCGTATATGATTAATTGATGACTAAGTAATATTCTGGAATATGAGATATGTACCGAACATGTACATAATGATTGTCTGGCTTAGAACCCTGTGAAGGATAGATATATGTTTATGTGGACACAAATACGTGAACATAGAGTTTACAGATATCGAGGCCTCGCTTGTCATCGAGGGACATAGATCCCGCTTTGATCATTACATGGCAGAGGTCACTGTCTCGCATGTTGATGATACCTCTGTATATTAGAGCAGAGATCACTGCCTCTGCATGCTGATAGTACCTTTCTAGTACATAGCTATTTCCTATTCAGCTTCAAGGTACAAGACATGAAATATAAAAGAAACACACATATGTAAATTAAAATGTGAAGAGAATAGGTGATATATTAGAAGTATAACATTGTTATGCAATGATAAAAGATATGTGTACAAGAATAAGTAAGAAAGATAAGCATTTATACGAAAAGTATACGGTATATGATAAGACAGAAAGATGAAATCACATGAAAAGTACGTAAAGTATATAAAAGAGAAAGTTATATGAAAAGTATAGTATATGAAAGCACATGAAAGCATATGTGAAAACCCATGACAGTATACATGATATGATAGTAAAGCATAAGCCTGCAGACCCTATGAGAGATAAGGAAAGAGGTAGATTGATTCGTACACAAGAGGGTCGAGGCTTAAATCAAATAAAATTTTATATACTTGTTCTCTCATCGCCAGAGTCGTTTATTGCAGATAGTTGGTCTAGGGTCTAACACGGATGAGTTTTCATCCACACTGATTTGTATACGCAAGAAGGTAAGGCTTTATTCGACTTCGATTTTGTTTCAAAACAAAGTAAAAGTAGTTTAATTGTCGAAATTGTAAAACTGAAAGTGATGTGTGAAAAGTTAACTTTAAAGATTTAGGTCACTAATTTGCAACTAGGCAAACAAGGGTCTGAGCCGACCAAGTTATGTATAAGCAACCTATACCCTAGCCATAACTGACGAGAACTGAAAAACTCAATCTAAAAACAGTCCTATTTGAGTTAACATTGTGTAACATGTATCTATGGCCCTTTTACGCTTTGAACCCTAACACAAATATCATTTATGACTCAGAAAGACCATCTAAAACACATACAGCATTTTAAAGTACAGTACACCAGATCCTTAAAGCATGGTAAGTATCACAAAATCAATAACATTCTGTTTTTTATTCAACCCTCATTTTGAGAAGATAAAATATAAACACAAAGTGATTCGTAGCTTTTAATACAAGAGGACAACCTGTGAATCGCCTCTGCAATTAACAAGTTTAGCCCCTTCCCTCTTCAAAGAAAAGAGTGCTAATTAACGGTCTTGAGTCATTATCCTCAGGGTACGTGCACTGCAAAATAAGAAAGAGGAGAGAGAAGAGAGAAACACCAACCTAACTGTGCTTACGAAAGATATTGTATAAAATAAATTGCCAAAATTGCTTCCTCAATTTGTTGCTTAGGGTTACAAATGGAGGGGGCTTATATAGGCTACCCAATGTATGAAATACTATAAAGCCTAACAATTTGGCAATTTGAAAGCACATGTTAATACCACCAAGCTTCATGGCATTAATTACAAAAGTGTGAGACATGTTAGAATTTCACATATAATTCGCTAGGTACAAAAATTTCGCTTAGTTAGTGAAAATTTTTGCCAGCTAACAATCACTAAGAGATAGCGAATCAAGAATTTTCATGTAGTTGGCACTCACATATAAAATTTAGCGAGCAAATTTTGGTAGTATTAATGCAAAATTCTCGCTAGAATAAGCTACGTAAATTTTGGTCTAGCTTAAAATTGACAATTTCGCTTAAGATTATGAATTTTTCAATCCCGAAATTTTCGTAATCTAGCCAAATCTCCTGAATTGTCGATTCTTCACCGCTGGCCGCATCGCTTCCTCTTCTCAGATTGATTTCCATCACTTTGCCTTCATTCTTTCTTGATTTTAACTCCGCTGATGGTCACAACTGAGTCAACTCTCATGATCATCATGTTCCAGATTGAACCCAGCACTGAAACTCCTAGAAACAACCACAAATAACCTCTCTAAACTGCAGATTAGTGATACTAAGAAGACTGAACACTTCAATTGGTATAAATGACATGATTAGCAAGAAAAGCACCTTCAAAACCTATCTAATATGGGGGAACAAAACAAAGACTTTGGGCACTAATCACACTTCAACCGAAACGCCGCTAGTCCCTTAGCAATGCAAAACAAAAAGGAGATGCATGTAGTGATTTTCAAAAGTTTATGATCTAAAAGGGTCATGTACATATAAACATTACCTTTAAACTGAATCATAATAAAGTTTGAAAACCGTATGAAAGAACCAAACCATACAAGAAATTTTAGGTCAATATTGGTCTGCATGATTCTCAACTTGAATTTCCACCTAAGTCTACTGTTCTTTATATAACCGTGATTACGCCTAATAAATTTGCAAAATTTGTCCCTCCCAACCTAGCACCGACATGGCCTTAAGTTGCTGAACAACCCAGATAGGGCTACATTCTCTTTCTTTATTCAACTACAAATGCAGGTAATGTTAAAACTACCACCAAAGTCCCAGAACTGGGTCCACCCGATGACTCAACCACTAAGGTTTAGCATCGAGCCAAAGGATCACCTAATTGCCAAACTTTACAAAGCTTCATTCCCTGACCGAATTTGATCAAAATCGGGCACCTACAAATGTTAGACTCCCCACCTATCCAAGCACCCATGTAATCTAACACTAACCGATGACTCCCAACCAATTAAGGCTGTGGCACTAAGCCAAAGGCTTTCGCCATACACCCTCGGACTGTTCTGCTCTACAATCTCACTACTTTATTTTTCTTTTCTTCTTTTCTTTCTTTTTTTCGTTTTTTCTTTTTCTTCGGGAAGACAACATCGGGTCTTAAAGTATGTGGTAACACAAACCTATCCTAGGTCACAACATACCTAAGGCCTGGGCCAGCTAGTTGAGTGGCACTTACAAATTTATTGATACAACTGAGGCAAGCAGGTGTGAATTAGCATAAGGAGAAATTTCTTTGTTGGAGAAGGCCGAACTTCAATTGACCAAAAATTGATTCAAGTGGAATTTGCTCTAACATAAAGGTGATAAACAATGATCACATTTTCCAACACAAGGCAATTCAACTGTCTATCTGTAGTAATTCAATTGTCTAATTGTAAAAGAAAAAAACATTTACACATGGTGAAGGTAATAAAAACATGATATGCAAACATTTTAGTTGGTTCGGGACACTTCCAGAATCTAACCAAAAAGGAAAACAAAATCTGAACATCCGCAGACATGTAGATGAAAATTACCTTTAACCCAGGCCTCAAGTATTAGGGATTATAGGGCTCGGGGAGGATCCAACGAGGAGAATTTTCCTCAACTGGCGGCTTTCTTTGCACCACATAAGGTTTCACCCTGCATCCATTGACTTCAAACACCACATTATCATGGATTGATTAGATCTACTTGAACCATTGGGATATGCATTGGACAATGAATGGACATCCCGCCGTGACTTGAGCTTACTGTGGAAATAGATGGGTTGGAGTCGTATAAAAGAACTTGGTCCTCCTCTTTGAAATTCTTCGATTATCATTTGATCATGCCATCTTTTATTTTCCTTTTTGATACCAATTCAAGTAGAGCATCATTCATTGTTCTTAACTCATTGAGATCGAGGAACCTCTTGAAACAAGACCTACTTAGGTCCATGTTCGACTTCTTGATTGCCCACCATACGCGTACTCGATCTCAGCGGAAGGTGACATGCCTTACCATAGACCAGCCCAGATAGGGGTTCCCAGGATTGTCTTTGAAAACATCACCGTAGGCCGCAATGAATCAAACGAGTTTGATAGACCAATCTTTCTGTTGGTGCTACCACCTTCATTAGAATGGTCTTGATCTCCCACTGATGACAAGTTCTACTTGACCCTTATTTGAGGATGGTAAGGAATTTGGCCACTTTGTTTTCACACCATATTTAGCCATGAGGTTTTCAAATGGCTTATTACGAAGTAAAGAACCTCCGCCAGTACAATAATGGTTTCGGTACCCCTGAGCACGGAAAGATATTGGCTTTCAAGAATTTAATTACCCCTATTGTCATTGGTCTTCGCGAGTTACTTCAACCCATTTGGAGACATAGTCTATACCAAAATAGTATGGCATGACCATGGCTGAGGCTAGTCCCATGAAATCGATGCCTACCCATCGAATAATTATTTACTAAAATTATGGTTCAAAGAGGCATCATATGGCCAATGAGATAAACTTCCCGAGCCTTTGGCATCACATCACATACGGCACATTTGGTGTGGTTCGGCATGAATAAGGAAGGCCGTGAAACCGTAGTAGCACCTTCATTGTTCTTTATTTTAAGGCCCGAAATGACCACCCGCAGACACTCGTAGCAGTTCGAATTCTGCTTGTTCCTCCTCGGGCACACACTTCTACGATTATTTGATCGCACAATACTTGAATAGAAGGGCTCTTCCCGATGTGAAATGGATCTTAGCAAGAAGTACTTCCTATCCAGCCTTTCACTCAGGTGGAGTTTCTCTGTGGAAAATTGGCAATGTGAGCATACGGGGAGTTTTTCCAGTGCATGTTGATTCCCCGGAAATTCATCATTGATGGTGGACTATGAGTGTCATGAGCTATTGTCAGCTATGACGGATGATCTGCCACCGGTCTCTACTCCCTTCTTGTCTTTAATTTGCAAATTAAACTCCTGAAGTAGAAGAACCCATCGGATGAGCCTTGCTTTTGCATTTTGTTTGGTTAGGAGGTATTTCAAAGCGGAATGGTCTATAAAAATGACTATATCAGACCCAACCAAGTATGCTCGAAATTTGTCCTAAAGCATACTGCATGACAATTCCTTCTCTTGTAGTGGTATAATTCCTTTATTGCTTCATTCAGGTTTTTAGCATAATAGACCACATGAGGTTTCCCGTGCTACTCTTTGAAAATGAGTCTGCATGCTCTGTAGCGGATCTGCTTTGTCTTTGTTGCTGAGAAGGTAGCCCATGGGTTAGGTGTAGTACTATCAGGCGGTGGTCAAATGAGTTTTAGCTCTTCAAAGCTATCAAAGCATTCTCTCTGAACAAATTTGTCTTTCTGCAGGAGCTTGTCTGAGGGAGTTTAGCAATCTTGAAGTCTTTATGGAGAGATCGTCATAGAAGCACACGCAGCCCGAGAATTGCCTAATCATTTTTACACTTGTTGGGGGCGGCAGTTTGGAAATAAGTTCAATCTTTGCTTTATCGACTTCTATCCCACATAGAAATAATGTGATGATACAATTCCTTGGTTAACCATAAAATGGCATTTCTCCGGGTTAAGCGCAAGTTTTTTCTATACACCTACATGGGTATGGCTTCCAGTTAGCGGACATTCTTCAAAATTGCCTCCATATACGGTGATGTCATCCGTATACCTCCATTATATCTCCACCATATCCTTTGAACATCTTAGCATACACCTCGAAAGTGGGCACAGGCGTTGCAAGACAAAGCGTCCTCTATAAGCATACGTGCCAAATGGACAAGTGAAGTGGTCTTTCCTGATCTTAAGACAATCTCTATCTGGAAATGTATCTGAATACCCATCCAAAAAGCAATAGAATGGGTGTCCAGAAACTCTTTCGAGGAGCTGATCAATGAAAGGCAATGGGAAGTGGTCTTTTCGTGTTACCTCATTGAGCCTCCTATAATCTATGCACACTCTCGACTGGTAGTTAGTGAGGTGGGCAGATTCTTAGCCCTTTTCATTTCTTTAGGTAGTCACTCTGATTTCTTAAGAATTTTACCACGAGTGGGACTCACCCAGTGCTATCGGAAATGGGGTAAATGATACCGACTTGGAAGCGATTTTAAGACCTCCATGCGAACTACTTCCTACTGGAATTGGGGTTCGACCTCCGTTAGAGCACTTTAATAGCTTTAGACTCCTCTTCTAAATAGATGTGATGAGTGATTGATGGAATTATGCCCTTCAAATGAAATTTTCCATCGATGCTTGCTTGTTATTTTGAGAAGGTGTAGTAAGGTTATCCTCACGTACGGGTGGTCAACGGTGAGGAAATTACAACTGGGCACTGCTCATTTTCTTCCAAAAATACATACTTTAGTGTTAATTTGAGAGTGGTTTGAGCTCTAGTTGTTGAGATCCCGCTTTGGTTCATTGCAGTTAATAAAGGTAAAATTTCTGTTTTTCTCATCGATAACCTTGCACTAAACTCCTGCTTTGAGATTCTTGTTACGCCGGGCCCACTGGACAATTGCCAGGTTAATAAATCTTGCTCCTGCTGCTCATTAGCTTGTTCTTCCAGGATCGCATCTATTACACAGACTTCTTCACGGTCATCTTCCTCTGAGTGCATATGCCTTTTACTCAAATGAAAAATATTGAGTTCTAAGGTCATATTCCCAAATGTGAGTTGCATAACCCCGTTTCGGCAGTTTATTATGGCATTTGAAGTGGCCAAAAAATGGCACCCACACAAAATAATGGGCACATGGTTGGGTCCAGTGCCTGGCGGTTACGTATCAAACCTGACAAAGTCCAACTGAATGTCGTCGGTCCTTGTATTAGAACATCCTCAATGGTCCCTTTTGGTATTTTAGCAGTCCCCAATAAACTGGAAGTGACGGTGTGATGGAAGTGGGTTTCAGGTTCACCCGAACCAAATTCTTGTACATGGAATAAAGCAAAAAGGTTCACACTAGCTCCCAAAATCTAATGAGCTTTCTCACACTAATGCCTCAATATTAACGGAAATATTGTAGGACATCCTGAGTCTTGTATTTCAACGGGTCTACATTCGATGATGGCACTCACTTGCTCGGTCGGAAAGGCCTTTTGTTCACATTAAGACCTCTTTTCGCATTGCATAAGTCCTTGAGAATTTTTCGTAAAGTGGGGACTTGCTTGATCATGTCGAGGAGGAATATTAACTTTCACTGTAGTAAAACTTCTAACATTTATGTTTGGTTAACTGAACTTTTCTTTTTCTTGAGAGCTTGTGGATGGAGGGGTACAGCAGTCTTAACTTCTTTTCCTTATTGGGAATGCTGTTCTTCTTGTGGATAATCAACCGGTGTTGGATACATTTTGGACTAGAAGCCCGGATCACATTGGCAATTCACCACTTCTAGAGTCAGTTGCTTTAACTATCGATTCGACATTTGGATCATTGGTCAAGCATATTTCATTAAACTCCTCTTTGATGTTCTTTGTATTTGAAGGGAAGCATTCACTTTTCTACATCCTGCATTCTTTGGAGTGGAATAGTTTTGAAATTTGATGCATATTGTCAGTTTCCTGTTTAGTGAGCTTTCTACTGCTTCAATTTTCTGATTAGTTTGAACATTTAGCACTTTACGTTCTTCTTCTACAAACGTACCTACCACTTTGCCAAGTTTAGGATTGCACATTCCTTGAGGAGAAAGAAAGTAGAGGGATGTTGTTGTTGTATTGAAGTGGAGACGGCTAGCTGCTGTGCTCCTGGAGGCGTATGCAGGGGGTTTTGGTTTCCATGGCGAGTTTGGATGATTTCTCGATTAGGGTTATAGGTGTTACCACTTATGGAGCATCTATGGGTGGTTTATTTTGATTTAGGACATGGGCGTACTCTAGGCAGTGCTCCTCCAGAGGTAATTATTTGGCCCGAAAATTGAAGCCCGAAAGTTGGGATGCGAGATAACTCATTAACATTTGCATTTCATGCTGATTTTTCATTCCGACTCATCCAATCTTCTAGTTAAAGTGGTCGATTTTGCTTTCATCTCTGTGTCTTGAAAGTGCATACATACCACGGATTGGTTGAGGCCTTGATCTTCGAAACTACCCTTGGATTGAGTTCATCATTACCTTTGAAGTTTCAGCCACATAGTTGAAAAAAAGTCCATGGCTTCATCAGGGTTTTGCTCAAAAGTTACTACACATAGTCTCAATAGTTGCTTCATGGTTGGAGACATACCATCATAAAATGGTTTACCGAGCATCCATGTATCAAACCCGTGATGTGGGCGTGCAACGTGGTCTCCATAAATCTCTCCCGACCTTTGGTAGAATCTCTCACCATCTTGAAAGTACATGAGGTATACATTTGTCTTTTCAAATTATTGGTCTTATGAGCGAAGAACTTCTTTGGAGTGCACTTTGCTTCATTGATTTCTAATGGTTCTAGGCCTCGGTGGGTTTAACCCAGATCTTGACCTTGTCCTTTAGAATCGATGGAAATACTTTGACTTAAAGCAAATCCATGTCCATCATTCCTTCCCTTAAAAGTGGTGCATACTTCCTCAAATCCTTATATATGAGTGTATGGATTTTCATTTTCCATACCATGGTATGTGGGGAGTAGGGGTACCAAGTAAGGCCTCACTGCTACATCTTTAGCAAGAGGTATGATGCAGGAGGGGGCACTAACTCTAGGAGGGTGGATGTGATCCCTCATCGACCTATATGCAGTTGGATTCATTTAGGAATTGCACAGTGACTCTTTGTTCCTCGGGCGGGGAGGATCCATGTTATCGGTGTGTACAGCTTCAGCGGCTAGATCGAGTTATGTGCGATTCTATGTAGTCTACGATGTGTCTCTATCCCAACTGGAGCATAAACACACATTACAAAATTTGTAGAGACAACAAAGTACCAACGAAAGCTTACTTAGTTAAAATTAAGCTAGCAAAAATTAAAAGCCCAAGATGAAAAGCAAAAGCGGTCTGATCCTTTGCAAAGTGATGAAAGCTGGCAGGTTCTATGACTAGGTTACAAAGAAGGTAAAAAAGGTTACCTTCACTTGTGATGTTGATCACAAGTACCTTCAACTCATCATTAGTAGTTTGGCACTGCATCCCGACAGGCGCCATTTTGGTCGTACCACGAGTGGTGAGCTAAAATCAACAAAATTTATATACCTAAGTTCCTCCTACTGCCGTAGTCAAGCTACTGCAGTATAGTGGTCTAGGGTCGAACACGAGGATGGGTTTTCATCCTAAGAATGATTTGCATAAGTGCAAGAAGGTAAGGCTTTCTATTTGGACTTTTTTGGATTTTTGTTTCAAAACAGTGGAAGTAGTTTAATTCTTTGAGAAATTAGCAAAAATTAGAAAGTGATGTGTGAAAAGTTAACTTTGAAGATTTAGGTCCTTTCTTGGTAACTTAAGAGTGAACAAGTGTCCTCGGGTTTATCCTCAGCGTTATAATGACATTATAGTCCTAGCCATGGGATCTATGTTTAGCCAGCAAACCTCTTACAAAACAGCTCCTATTTGAGTTAGCCTTACGGGTAACATGCATCTATGGCCCTTTTACGGTTTGAAACCAACATTAAAGCTATCATTTCGATGGCTCAAAGACCATCTAAAAACCACAGTGCATCTAGCAATGGTATACCCTTTGTAATCACAAAGCATGGTAAGTATTGGCCAAATCAATAACATTCCAATGCTATTCAACCTATTTTGAGAAGATAGGGCCATAAGCCACAGTCACCTGTAGCTTTTTTAATACAAGGAGGACAGCACATAGCGCCCCCCACCACCAAACTAGCTTCCTTCCCTCTTCAAGAAAAAGAGGAGCAGCCAATCATCTCTTGAGTTGTCATCCTCGAAGGGTGTTTAGCTGACCAAGAAAATAAGGAAAGAGGAGAGAAAGAGAGAAACACAAGCCTAACTAAAGCTACGAATGATATTTACAAAAATAAAAACTTGCCAAAATTGCTTCTCGATTTGTTGCTTAGGGTTACAAAATGGGAGGGAAGCCATATGACCACCAATGTATAAATACCATAAAGCCCTAATTTAGCTAAATTTAGGAATGAGAATGTCACAAAATTGAAGTCGGTTTGCATTAATTACAAAAGTGTGACAAGGCGGAGTGAATTTCGCTAAGGCATACAAATTTAGCTAGAGCGACGAAAATTTAAGCTAACTAATGAATTTAAGCTAATGTGAAAATTTTGTGAGTAAACGAAAATACAAAATTTAGCTAGGAATAATTCTTTGTGAAAATTTGGGTCTAAGCGAAAATTGACAATTTAAGCTAAGATTACGAAATTTTAACAAGGTTATAAAATTTTCGCAATCCAGTGAAATTTCGCAATCTTAAGCGAAATTCTTAGATCATAGTTCTTCCTTTACTTTGCCCTACACTCCTCATACGCATTGATTTCCATCTTGCCTTCATTCTTTCTTTTGATTTTTGAGTGTTTGATGGTAGCAGTTGGGTTCAATCTTCATGATTCATCATATGTCTCGATATTGAACTCCCGAAGTCTGTAGTACTACAAACAACCACCAAACCTCATGGCATTAGTGATACTAAAAGACTTGAACACTTCAATTGGCATAAATGACATGATTAGCGCGCAAAAAGCACTCAAAACCTATCTAATATAGGGTTCAAAATAGCACTTTTTGGGCACTAATCAGTGATAGAAATTCACATAATCTGAAAAACAATGATATGATATGAAAAGCAATAAGTTATAGAATGAATATGGAATATGCAAAGTATAAGCAGGGAATGAGTAAAGTATAGATAGGAGATACGAAGACATAGAACAATAAGTTATAGGAATGAATATGAAATATACAAAGTATAGAAAGCAGAAGTCTGATAAAAAGTATAGATAGGAGATGAAACGATAAGTTATAGAATGAATATGGAATATACAAAAGTATAGAAATAGAAAATACAGTAAAAGTGATATGAATGAGTGTACTAAAGACATAGAACATATATGGAAAAGATTTGACATGTAATAGGAATGTAAAAGATGATAAATGTAAAGTTATGAATAGGTATAGATATATGAAATGCATATGTATAAGCTTGTGACGGTCACCATTAGTGGTTGTTCATGCTTATGTTCCCACTAAGCGTAAGGCTTAGCATGGGTGTTCAATCTGTGTAGGTACTGAAGAGGAGGCTAGAGGACATGACACTCCACACCAGCAGCATGGACCATCTCAGAGATAGGTGCTCACCAGTGCTGCTTTCGCGATCTCTGATGTTTTGTGTTAGATATGTATATGTATAAGTGTTTGTATAAAATGTAAACTCCAATGAAGGAGTATAATTATATTTTGTATTCATTTTCTAAAATATATTCAATAGCAAATGTACATGTATAAGTAAATGGGACTCAGTATATGTGTATAGATTTTGATGGACACCACTCCGGTGGTAGTTCTTTTGTATATATAAATGATTTTTGTTATTACAGAAATTGTTTGTATACCTGAGTGCAAGTTTAGCTTTGATAAGAACGGATCAATGAGTCAGTCATATTGTCACCGTGCCGGGACCCAGGTTCGGATGCCATTTAAGGTCGAATCGGGGATCGGGTATTTTCCTGATGGGCTTAGGTGAAAAACACCTTTCAGCGTTTGGCTTCCAGGAGCTTCCCCGGACCTAGGTTCAACATCCAGCTTTTGATGAGAAGGTTGGGATCTGCTTAGATTTGAGGTTGATCACGCGAAGCAGAGGTGTTTTCAGGCCCACGATCGTGCTCAGTGTTGCCGATCCCTCGGGGCTCCTCCGGGGGCTAGCCTTCTACCTCGCCTCACGAGCCGCCTTTTGACTCCTCTATACAGTCGGGGCTGACGTTAGGCGTCCCCAGGATTTTTTTTTTTTTTTTAACCTGCCATATGCGGCTTGGAGCTTGGGTTTTGTATTGCTTGATCTTGACTTACTTTGTTGATATACAAAGTTATCTGATTAATTTCTTAAGCACCTTTTCTGTTTCGTCGATTTGAGGTTGCTTGGTTCCCAAGACCCTGCGAGTCTTTCTTGAAGCGATTAAGCCACGCGATCGACTACTGGCTCACAGGTGCTAAGGCCTTTGCAGCTTGATTATGCTCACTTAACTTTGAGCTGCGGGCTCTTGAGCTACATGGCTCTGTGGCTCTTTGGCCTTCCTGAGCAATTATGTTCCATAGTAAGCTACAAGCGCTAAGACCCTGCAAGAGTGGTTAAGCTCTGAGGCGAGCCTGCGGGCTCTTGTGCTAGACCCTCCGCAAAGCGGTAAACTCATGGCCCGAGCTCTGCTGACTGCAGGCGCTAAGATCCTCCCCATTTGTTAAGCTCCTTGGTAGCTACTAGGCTCCACAGGCGCTAAGACCCTCCCCAGTGTTAAGCTCACACTGGCGAAACTCTTTGGGCTCTAGCCCAGGGCCCTCTGGTACATTAAGCTCATGAACTAAGCTATTGGGATTACAGTGGCCCCAAGACCCTCCTAAGCTTTTAAGCTTCGCAAATTGAGCTACTGGGCTCCTGGACACTAAGACCCATTTATCTTCCTTCCCTTAGAAAAGCGCGCGTGGCTTTAATGCGGATCTATGGAGAATTGGGATGGATTGCGCGACTTCCCAAGCGTCCTGGCTTCCTTATAAATAACGATCCCTTTGTGGTGATGCTATGCTTCCAACCTTCGTCCTCTCTTTGGTAGATTCGAAGTCCGCACATGATGAAGCGTCAGGGTTTGGTCATCACTGCATAGGGTTTATACAGTGATCGATGGGCCGAGTTTGGTGAGTAGGTCTACCACTTACTTAGGGTTGTCTTTCCTAGTTCCTCCCTTGTGGGAGTTGTGTTGTTCCCTAGCTATGCCCAATGATGGAACTATGCTAGGGAATGTATCCGGAGGGGGCGGTGTGCTTCAAAGAAAAACTTTTAAGTACCGCTTTCTCTGTTTTTTCTTTCCTCTTTCTTCCTTTCTTTCTCTTTCTCCTTCTCTTTCTCTTTCTCCTCTCCCCTTCTCTTTCTCACTCTCTCTTCCTCTCTTTCTTTTTCCCTTTCTTGTGGTTTTTGCCTTGACAAGGTGTTGGCAGGTGTGAAGAACGGTTTTCGCTAATTGTAATTTTTGAGATGCAAAGAAAGATTTTGTAATCCTCTGAGGTGGTTGTAACCTCCATGTAATGAAATTTTGTATTTAACTATAGCTCATTTGAAATAAAGAATAATCTTTGTGAATCACGCGCTTCTTCTACCCAGACCCCTTTGAGCCGAGCTCCTGGCTTTATCATTATAACTTATTGTTTGGCCCATCATAACATTAAACAGCTTAAAAATGGACATAGAGTGTTATTCAAAATTAAGACGGTGGATCTTTATTACAGGCTACGTTCCGAGGTCTTATTGGTAGAACTGTTTGAGGTGTTCAACGTTCCATGAGTGGGGCAGGGTTTTTCCTTCTTCCGTTTGGAGTTCATAGTTGCTAGGTCGGATTATACGAGATACGATGTAGGGCCCTTCCCAATTAGGTCCCAACTTCCATGTGCGGTCTTCGCTTCTTGACAAAGTTTTTAGAACCGGGTCATCGGCTTGTAACTCTGGGCTTGACCCTTTGGTCATAATATCTAGTTGTCTTCTGTGATGATCCTCCATACGGCTTTGGGACACCGCCGCGTTTTTCTTCTAGGAGATCCAGGTTTAGGCGAAGGACCTCCTCGTTGTGTTCGTTGTTTGCTAGTTCAATCCTTGGTGATTTTAGTTCGACCTCGTTGGATCTTGCGGTGCCAAGGCCCGGAGGCGACGGGGTTTCACGGGTTCTTGACTTGCGGCGTAGTTACGCCATGCCCATAATACCTCGAAATTACTCTACCCCTTTTCCTTTTAAGGTTTTCCAGGTTTGGTTTCAATCTTTGCCTTTAGAGTCCTTATAGTGACCTATGCTTATCCATTGGATTGCGGATGAGTTAGGGATGAGTAGTAGTTCTTGATTTCGAGCTCGGTAGAAATCCTAAACTTTTAAGTTGTCGGGTGTTTCCCATTGCTCCGGACATGAGGGACTTCAGGATCCCAATTTGCATATTATAGAATCTTGACGAAGTTGCATACCATATGTTCTATGATTGTTGCTAAGGGTTCGAGCTTAGAGCCCGATTGGTAAAATAGTCCCGCGACCACAATGATAAATTGCATTGGCCCCTTCAATGGGTGAGGTCCCAATATGTCAGCCCCCATTGTTGAAGGGTCGAGGGCTTATGATGACATTAGCGACTCAAATGGGAGATGAGATATCTTGGCATGCTCTTTGTGAGCTGCATTTCTAACCGGTTACGCCATCTTTGAGCATTGTGGGCCAGTAGTACCCCTGCCTTAGTGTTTTCCCTGCCAAGGTCCGAGCTCCGATATGGTTGCCACATATGCCCTCGTGTACTTCCCTGGGTATGTAGTTAGCGTCTTCCTTCCCTACACACTTAAGTATGGGCGTAGAGAAACCTCGTTTATAAAGGGTCCCCCGATGAACGGTGAATCTTTTCGCTACCTTGCTCTGAGTTTGGAAGCCTCCTTTGGGTCGCTTGGCAATGTACCATCCACCAAGTAATCCCAGATGAGGTCCATCTAGCTCGGTTTGGACATCACAGGGGAGACTTCTCCGTTGTCGATGCTTACTGAGGGTTCTGGAAGGTGCTCGACAGATATCAGTCTGCCCAGGTCTTCTTGTGAGGTTGTCGCCGGTTTGCAAGGCATCCTTCGGAATTCTACGCTCTTGGTATGTTTACGGCTGAACTCGTATATGAACTTCTTAAGCAACTCTCGCACATTTTTGAGATATAGATCATCTTCCCTCGCCTCACGGCCTCATAGGAGTCTTTCTATCTACTTTACAGGTTGGAGTCATTTTGCTCACCTCGGTGATCACACACTTCCATGAAGTGGGCGAGGTTAAGTCTAGCTATGATAGCCTCATATTCGGCCTCGTTATTAGAGGCTTGGAAGCTGAATCTGAGGGCATATTCCATATCTATCTCGTTTGGAGAGATTGAGGGATCGACCTTGCACGCCGCCCGGCAGGCGTTAAGCGGCCCGGTCGACGGATAATCTCGGATGGGGAGGTAGAGATTGCCCCAGTTGGGTAGCCCTCCATGAGCGTGGCACGAGTGAATTCCATGATGAAATGCCAAGATCTACCCTTTACGAGTTATCTCGGTTTGTACCTTGTAATGGTCACTCGACTCATGGCCAGCTTTATCGGTAGCCCGGAGGTTTAGTTTTGTAGTATTTGCTTCCTTCGAATATTCGGTTGGGACTTGACGGTATGAGCTTGGAAGTAAGGTCAGATTTTAAGTTTGTAGTTACCGCGCTAGGATCATCTTTTCCATCTTTGGAGGCCTCTCCTCCGCTCCCTCGGGCTGGCGGGTGCAATAGTGGCCCGGTTGTGGCACCTGTCCGTTCTCTTTTGAGGGGTGGTACTGGTTGCAAAGTGCGAAGCGACCCGGGTGAGAGTGGGGTTCTCCTCGGAAGGGCTTACTAGAATGGGAGGCTCGGGTGGGTTTGAGTCACGGTGAGCGGCTTCTGGCGGTGTAAATCCCAGGCGCTTTTTAGAACCTGAAAGAAGGGTGACATTTGTCATTGGCCCTAGATCTGGCTGACTGTGTGACTATTCTCCACTGTCGGGTGTTGAATGTCTTTAATGTTTGAAGGAGCGACATATCCAAGCCGACCTTTATCTTATGCGGGTTTGCCTCTATTCCTTGGTTGGTGACCATAAAACCAGAACTTCTAGGCGGAGACTCCGAAGCGCATTTGGCTAGGTTTAACTTCATATTGTAGCTTTTCAGGACCTGGAACGCCTCGGCTAAATGGGTTATGTGGAGCTCGGCTTTTACCGATTTTACCAACATGTCGTCTATACATACCTCCATAGATGTTCCGATTTGTTTCTGGAACATCTTGTTCACCAGCCTTTGGTAAGTGGCTCCTGCATTCTTCAGTCCGAAGGGCATTACTTGATAACAGTAGGTGTAACACCCCAAATTATACCCTAACGGTTTTATAACATGTTTAGGGTATAATAAAAATAACTTGATATATTTTTTGAGGGAATAAAACTAAAGATAAAAACAAAAGTAGGAATATGCATAAGTTAAATTACAAATAATAAAGAAAGATTTGAGGCTATTGTAAAAATAACATAAAATTGATTTGCAAATATTAGAAGAGTTGGAGGCCAAAGTGAAATGAAAAGGGATAAGATCAAATGAGATAAGACCAAAGAAATATCTCATTTTAGTGCTTGGAAAGGAGAGCAAACAGGATAAGAGAGAAGAGAAGAAAGGAAGAAGAGAAGATCACGAGGTATGGATACATATCTTGGGTTGTATGGAACTATAGTATTTGTAGGATTTTATATAGCAGAGTGTGGAGACTTGTTAAGTTCTGTATGGAAAAGTATCGATTTTCGTACAACTAGTATGGAAACTATGTGTGTGTGTATGGAAGTCTAGTTTTGGTCTAGAAAGTTTAGATACATGGTTTAGAACCCTCTATCTTGTGTATGGTTTGGGTTTGGGAACTCTAAGCTCATTTAAATTATGTGAGTTGAGTTCGAGGAAACCAAACTCCTAGATATGTGTTTTGAGAAGGGTCTAGTTGCAAGTGAAACCAGGGAAAATTCCCTATTTTTGATCCTTCATTAGTAGGACTAGACGGGTTTTCGGTCAGAAATAAAGGGATTTGGTAGTGAAGCTCCTTCTGGTAACTTGTAGCCACATCAATGAACTTGATGTTAGGCTTTTGAATTTCGTTTGGACCTCTGTAGACCAATTTATAGTCCTTTTGCGAGATCAGCCATTAGATACGATCCGGTCAGTTCATCGATTCGGTCAACTAAATGGACCTTAGAAGCGAGGTTTTGGGTCGAAACCAAAGAGAATTTTTAAAGTAAGTCATACAGTAAATTGGCCACGTCAATGAAGCGATGTTAGGCTTTTAATTTCTCAATTCGGACCCACATGACGAAGTTATAGTCTTTCTACCACGAGCGATCAAAATGGCGAGAGGTCAGCCATAGAGGTCGTCGGTGAGGTCCCCGGACCTCATGCGGCGGAGGTGTTTGACCTCATGCAACGAAGGTTAGCGAGACCTCATGCCGGCGAGGTGAGAAGACCTCGTACGGCGAAGGTGACGAACCTCATCTGCGAAGGGCCCGATGGGGTCATGCGGCGGAAGGTTCCGCCGAGACCTCATGCAACGGTCCGGTAGGAGGTCATGCGAGAGGTCGGCGCCACCTCATGCGGTAGTCGACGAGGACCTCATCACGTGAAAGTCGGCGAGACCTCGTCTTGGCTTCGACTCATCGGTTGGTCGAGCTCGTCGAGTTTGACTACGTATGACTTCCAACCGGAAGGTCGCCAGCTGCCGTCACGAACTCCGGTTGGATGTTCTTGGACTCATAGGAAGCCCATTGAGTCAAGAATCCATTCATATGCCTGAGGAAGATAGAATGTGTCAGACCGAGGTGTCAGACCGAGAAGCTCTAGGTCAGGTTAGCTCGTCGAGTTTAGGTCGCTCTGGAAATACAGGTTGACTCAGTATGACCTCCAACTTGAGAAGGTCATAACTCCTTCGTCCGAACCGTTTGGGGTTGTTCTTGGACTCTATGAAGGGAAGCCCGTTGGAATTCAGGAGTCAAATCCATAGACAGATTCCGGCAAAGTGGGACTCATATTAGTTCCAGAAAACACGAAAAGCAGTAGGCACTACGAGGGTAACCATAGTTATTTATAATAGCAGATACCTATTATGAATTCATAAATAGCTCATAAGTATCTGATGTAAGCATAGTTATTTAGCCATATAATGAGATATGAAAAATGTAAAGATATGAATAAATGATTGTATATATATATCACATATGATTACTGAATGACAATAATTATTCGAGAATATGAGATATATACTAAACATAAAATACAGGGATTGTCTGCTTAGAACCTAGTAGAGGGATAAATAGGCGCCACCTGAGGAAGATACGATTCTTTGCTGACATACGAATGCCAGATATCGAGGCCAGTTTGAATTATTGACATAGATCCGTTTGGATCACGGTGGCCGAAAGTCGATGCAGTGCCTCAGGGCCTCATGGATGGTCAACATACCGTGCAATGATGATGCAACCGGGTATATTATCACGGCGCCGGGCCCTCATGGACCTTGTTTAGTGCAGTGAATCTGAGCGCCGAGGCCCCTCATGGACCATTTCTTGGTGAGAGTATCAAAGCGCCTTCGGGCCCTCATGGTTTCTAAGCATCACTTCCTAAGTTTATCTGAGACATGAAACATAAAAGAAAATGGCAGGAGTAATACAAAGAAATGTAAGAGAATATATGACATGATACTTGAGAAGCATAAGGCACTCGCATGCGATGACGGTATACGATTCTGAAACGAGAAGTAAAAGTCACGAATTGACATGAAAAGTATATGGGATGATAAATGAAGCCAGTTCCCTTGAAAAATTTATATTTATAAGCGCGAGTGATGAAGTCTGTAATATTATACTTAATGTTGCTTATGCATTTGTATAGAAGTGTGGTGACCCTTAGTAGAGGTCATCCGTGGCCATTAATTCCCACTAAGCGTGGCCAAAGCTCCCAGCCCTTGGTGTTCAATCGGTGTAGGTCTGAAGAAAGCCAGGAGGAATTGGGAAGTACATCGGCGGAGTCAGGCCACACATCATTTGATAGGTGCCCATTGGGAAGACCTTTAAGGGTCTATTTTGTATATGAAATTTTTAGCAAACCAATGTAAATATGTGTAAATGTTGAACACTTCCCATATATGGAGCTTGTATATATACTATTTTCATACGTGGCTCTGAGAATATAATACAAGTTAATTGTTTGCAGATATATGAATGAACAACAAAGTTTAAGTGAAGGGAAAAAAAAAAAAAAACCCCTCGCACTTGGCACCCAATACCGAGGTTAGGGCGTCCTCGGTAGGTTCCTTGACCCGGTGACAAATGAGGTATTCTCTTGAGTGGCTAAGTCCCGTGCCGATACGATTGTATGAAGGCGTCCATGAGTTGAGGAGTTCATGATCGGCCAGTGGGCGACCTACTATGAATCAATCGAGAGTAGGGAAGCTATCAGCACTGGTAGGCCACTGTTGATGTTTGGCCAAAATGCGGTACAGAAGCAGCCACTTGCCGTTTACTTTTGGCGAAGAACAAAGATTAATGACGCCATTAAGTGCGCTACTTTAATTGCCTTTGCTTGGAGCTTCTGGGCTCTTCGATGATCATGTCTTCTGGGGCAAAAATATTTCTCTTTGCTTGACCGGCTTAAAAGGAGGGGATTATTACGTTCGAGCTTGTGGGTAATCAGCAGAATTAGAGCCAGCCCATGTCTTCATTTCCAGTGAGAGATACACTCCATAAGTGCGCTCACAGAAAACGGATAGGAAGGGCTTGATGGTTTTAAAGCTGGTTTGAACCCCATGTAGATGAGGTGTGCAGGTACGAGTCTCGCTCTATAGGCTCCCTGAAGTGCCCGATGGTCGAGGTCGGGTGGTTACCTCGTCTCGCATGTTGAGCTCGTCTATGTAGATGTTATCGACCTTGTTTTGCTTCATTGATGCTGAATAACATTCCCTGGCTATAAGCTGGTTTTCTCGGACCATTCCTACTCCATTTGCAGTTGGAAATTTGATGACCATGTGATAAGCGGAGGGAACAACCATATAGCACGTGAGAAGGGCCTACCTGGTAACATGTTGTGGTAGATGGGCTCTGTGATCTGCGTTGTTGTAGCTTTGGCATGGGGTACCTGAAGTGAGCGCTGGCTTTATCGACCCCGAGGCGATTACTCTTTCTCGAACCCACGTGGCGGTGATTGATTTGACTCTATTATCTCTTCCAATGCCCATTTTATTAGTCGATGCGAAGATGATGTCGGTAGAGCCAGTTATGGAAATGAGGACCACAATGGATCATTTGTGGCTACTATGGCTTTTATCACAAGTGGTGCGTTATCAGGGATGTTGGCGATAACTTCCATGTCAAAGTGAAAAAGGTTATGGTAGTGTCGACCCGGGAAGTTTGGATCTTGTTTGTGCTTCAGGTTTCCCAGATCGATCTTTGCACAGTGGGCCTTCGATTTGGTTGGACTCTCGCCTCTGAAACCCTCAGGAGTGTGGATTTTCTCTGAGGCGGTGTCTTGATTGGGTTGGTGACGGTGGTGGTGAGCAGAGACTCGTTCACGCGCCCCTCTAGGGCCCACATAACGGTGGGGATGCCCACGTCGGATGGGTATTCGTCTTTTTCTTAATAGATGTAGTCATTTGTTCGGTGTCCATGATCCCTGTGGAACTCACAGTATTTGGTATCGCCTCTTTTAGCGGGGTCTGAATTCATCTTGGATGGCCACCTCAGAAACCTTTCATGTTGTGCCGGCGTGGGACTGAGCAGTGAGGCTGTCAAAGGGTGTATTAAGGGTGAATCTGGCTGTGACTCGGGCCCAGGTGGTCCACGGTATCACGGCGTTCCCTGCCGTCTTGTCGAGTACGCTCTTTGTTCTGCTCCTCCTTGGGGATTTGTCCCTGTCTGCCTGTCTCTTGAGGCTTCGTTCTCTTTTTTTGTCGCCCCTACTCTTTTCCTTTTGAGTAGAAGAGCTTCTTTGCTTGGACATGAGGGCTTCTTCACCCTTGATATACTTCTCTGTTTTGGCGAGGACCTCGGCCATGCTTACTGAGGGTTCTTTGAGATAAGAGAACATTAGGTCTTTTATTTGCCACCCCCAATACTGCAGTAAAGCCAGGTGTCATTGAACTTCTCGTCGAGAATATCTACCTTCAGCGACTCTGCGTTAAACCATTGAACATATGACCTCAGGCTTTCTTGAGAGCTCTGTTTTATGGTCAGAAGGTGATAACTCGACTTCTTGTACGTCCTTACTCCGATAAAGTGGGAGACGAATGTGATAGAAAGCTGTGGGCATTAGGATGAAGATGGCGATGTTAAACTGGAAACCAATGTTGGGCCCTTTAGTATGACCGCGAAGGCTGCCGATACGGGGGTCGATATCGGGTGTAGTTCCATATGATTTTGTATGTATTGAGATTACACATGGGGTCTTTTGTTAATTGACGTCTCGATCGCGACATTCTAAACTTTCGGGAAGGGAAGTGACACCACAGGCGTAGATAAGTTCGGTTTGTTGTACGGGCGTCCTTGGGGCCCGGAGCTCGGCCTTTCTTTGCTTCCTTCGTATGGGCGATTTCTTGGCACGGATCATCCACAGACCTCTGCTCCCATGGCCGCTCCTCTCTGTCTCCTAACGATAAGGATTGGCTCATCGCCTTTGTTAATTCACCGCCTGCCTCTCACCATTCACGGTCCTCTCTAGGGGTTTATTAAGGATCATGCTCCCGATAGCGCTAGTTTACGCTTCTGTATCCAGCCACGGGCGAAGTCGAGGTGTTCTTTCTTCTCGAATTATGAGGTTTGGCAGCACCCCGAACTGTCGTGTCTCATGGGAGGCGTTGTATTTACTGGTGAGTTGCTCAATTATTTAAATGATGTTGGTTGGTGATGCGGAGCGCCTCCACCTTGTTCGTGTTGACTTGCACAATTTCTAACGTGCCTCCGGGAGGTCGGTGTCCACGTCGCCTATCTGGTCTTGCATCCTTAGAGGATTGACGTGGCTCTGCGTGATACGAGTTGATACCATCGATCCGGCGAAGTGACTTTATTTGTAAAGGCTATCGTTCCCGAGCGTAAGCCCAGTGATACTTTTAAATCCATAGCGAAGTACGGAGCTTCTTTGGAATTGTTGGGTGATCCAGTTGGTTTTTATGCGTTGAGCTCCTCTTTCAAAAATAACGAACAAAAGGATCGAAGTAAAGGGAAATTTCGCTGGTGCCTCTCCACGATACTTAAGTTAGTTCTTTTCGGTGGAAGAGAAGATCAACTGCTTAGGGAATGAAGTTTTGTGCGTATGCGTGTGCGCTTTCGCGATGGGTCGCCTAGTATTTATAAGTGTGGATGATCATGATAGATTTTCCTAGTTGGATGATGACCGCAGAATAAATATCTTTCCTTGTTGGAGGATGATACGATATTTCTCCCATTGGGTGAGAGATTTTCTTTCCTTACTCGTAGCCGTTAATAAGGGATGATTGGTGGGCAATCATTAGGAGTAGCTCTACTTTCACCTGATTTGTGGAGATTGAATGTTTCACTCTGTCCCCTCTGGAATCCTTGGAGTCACAGTATTGTAAAGGACGAGTTGGGCCCTACGTTTCGGCCACATTTAGGGGACCATTAAGGGATTTGTCGTTAGTGTGGGCTCGCTTTTAATCGACGTCGGGCTTGCGTCTTGGGCCTGCGCGCCTATTATTTCAAACCCCATCAATTTATAATTAAAAATATATTAATACTTTATCTTATCAATTAATAGCAATTTATAAAATAATATAATTTTATTAATTATTTATTTTTTTAACATATATTATTTTTTGAAAATTTTGAACCGATGAACATGAAAAATCTAAAAATGACGTGATAATACTTCTTGAAAATAAGATTAACATAATGAAATGTGAGAGATAATTTATCTTTAATATATATTATTTGCATGTCTTAAGTTATCAAAAAGCTAAGATGATTTAGCGAATGGGAGCTTGCGTCGATATTCTCGATAAAATCTCGAGTTATTTCATTCAAACGTAATTTTCTTATATTTTGTTGTCAAATAAAAAACTTAAAAGAAAATCAAATATAAATAAAATTAATTAAAAACTTATATATTCTTAAATTATTTAATATTTATATTTATGAGTTAAAATAAATAAAATTAGTTTGAAGTAACAAATAAAAATATTTTATCCAATTTAACTATTTTATTTTCCTCATGAACCAATTTCCATTATTTAAGAGAGATGCATCATTACTACATTTATATGATTTAACATTCGCTTATCTTGTTCCATAGTTCTTTTAAATAATTAACTTGAGTATTTTAGGACAAAGCTAGTACCTTATTATTATTTTTTCCAATCAAGGAGAAGGGTTACAACCCGAATGTTTCCGAAAAATAATAAAAAGATTTAAAAAAAAAATCTTTAAAAAGGGGGGTTTGAAAACTAATCCAAAGTATAGTGTAGTTTTTGTACTATAAAGCTTTAAAATATGGGTTTTGATAATCGAAAAAGTTGAGAGAAAAACTATTTAAAAAGTGTCTCTTTTCATATTTTTGTATTTGTGTATTCAAAAAACACTTTCAATATAATATTTTAACAATTGACTCTTCAAAAGCTAACAATTTTTTAAATTTAAAATTTTTAAAATTATGAAAATATCTCTTCAGAAAACACTTTCAAGTGTAAATTCAATATTTTCAAAATTATAAAGATATAACTTCATGAGACACTTTCAACTTACATTTAAAATTTTAAAATTAGATAAAATGCCTTTTCAATGTAGAAAATGTATCTTCAAGAGTCAATTTTATATCTACCTGGAAAAAAATTACACTAGATTTAAGAATATTTTTAAACATTTTCTATTTGAGGAATGTTTTTTTATTTTTTTACACTAAATATCTAAAAAGTCCTTTACAAACCAGGCAAGGGGCAGAGTTAGTGGATGCAATGCACCCTCCTTGGTCAGCATACCCCTAGGGCTTTTTAGACATTAGTGTAAAAAAGAAAAAATATTCTTCAAATAGAAAATGTTTAGAAATATTACTAAATTTAAGGTAGTTTTTACCATGTGGATATAAAAGTACATCTGAATAGACATTTTCTAAAAGTGTTTTTTGAAGAGATAACTTTTTATATTGAAAATAAACTTTCTCTAATTTTAAAATATTTTAATGTAAGTTGAAAGTGTCTCTCTTAAAGCCAGCGCGGTGCATGTTTGAAAATTTTGAATTTACACTGAAAGTGTCTTTCGAAGAGACATATGCATAATTTTGAAAAATTAGAATTTAGACTAAAATTGTCTCTTCAAGAAACGCTTTCTAAATTGTTGAAATGTTATACTAAAAGTGTCTTTGAAGAAAAACAATCATAAGTTTAAAATTTTTGAATTTATATTGAAATTGTCTTTTGAAGAGACACTTTCTAAAAAATCAAAAAATCTGAAAGTGTATCTTGAAAAAACACTTTCTAAATTGTTGAAATGTTATACTAAAAGTGTCTTTTGAAAAAACACTTATAAAAATTTAAAAAACTGAAAATGTCTTTTGAAGAGACACATTTTAAATAGCTTTTGTCACAGTTTTTTTTACTATTAAAACCCATAATTTGAAGCTTTATCCTACGTGTTAAACGTATGTGAAGAAAACTACATTATACTTAAGATTAGTTTTCAAATCATATTTTTTCAAGAATTTTTTTTTAATTTTTTTATTATTTTTCGAAAACATCTCTTTTCCCATCATACCTTGAAGTTGAAGGAGGAGAGGACCACTTACCTTTGACGGAGCTTGCTAGATCCCCAATGAAGGGGAAGAGTCTTTGACTAATCCCGTCATAGCCTCTTTCCCTCGGTTAAAAAGTTTTTTTTTCCTCCCACTTTTTGGTGTGATGAGTATCCCTTTTATAGGCCATCCTAACAGCCACGTGTTAGATTGTAGCGATAAGAGTTGGAGATCATTAGGTGGCAATTTGTACAACACTAGAGTATAGGTAGATGATTGACAGGCTCTCATGTTGCACTTGAGTGCTATAGTGGAGTTGGCTCTATATGGCGTGTTTGTGAGTGATTATGACTATGGAGTCCTATATGTCGTCGTATCAACTGTTTCGCCTCAGCTGATCTTCAAACCCATTTAGGTTTTTATGAAGCGCTTTGGGTGAAGTCCTTCGTTTCACATCGTTCTCTTCATCTCTATGCTCGAGCTAGTTGCTCGAGGTAGCTCGCTTGCCTTTTCTTGAGGCGGTCTCATCTTCATACCCGAGTTGGTTATCTGAGGTAGATCTCTTGCCTTTCCCGAGGTGGTCATTTTGAGCTATCATCCGTGATCCGTCCTTTTATTCTTCTTAGCTCGGGCTTAAATGCTTATAGCTAGGTTAGGTCCGGATCATGCATACTTAATCAAGTCTGGGTCTAACTCTCAATAAACGCTAACTGTATGACACATGTCCGGGGACTTATCCCGCTCCATCCAACTCACCAAATATTGAGTTTCAGGGATTTATTAGCCATAAAATCAGCCATTCTATTTCTTTCCTTATGCACACGCCCCCATCTGGGTCCTCCAGTTACGGTTGAGGAACTGCAAGCAAGCACTCACGGATTAGAGTTGTGTGCTTACTACTATTGTTATTCGTCCCGGTGAGCCAAGTACCTTATTTAAAGCCTATAACGACTAGTAGATTGATTGAATCTAATTTTATATTGAAGTTAGAAAAAGTGGACATTAGTATGTTATCAAAGTGTGGTAAATACCTATGCAATCTCCTCTTTCTTTTTTTTTTTTTTAGTTTTTCTGATAATAATATTGTCTTCATTTCCCACAATGTTAATTGAAAATTAATTAGAGTATAGAAAAAATGACAGATTTTTTTTCCGATTTCATCTCTCATCTACAGAGGTTGGATCAGCAATATCTATATTATATTAATACCAACAACCTACCTATACTTGTAAACAACATCATTGACTTTTAAATTAAAGATCAACTCTCTTTCAACTTGCATGCAATAAGGTAAAAATGATGAAAATATCCGATATATCCGTCGATATATCTCCGATATATCCGATATCGGTGATATTCGACATGATATCGGTGATGACTGATATATCACCGATATATCGGTTTTGGATCGATATATCGTGGAAATATCAAATACGCCAGTACGCGCGCGTGGATTTAATTTTTCGGTAAAATATCGAGGATATATCGGGATATATCGAGGATATATCGGAGATATATTTAAATGGCCGGATTTGAAATCCTGACTTGATCCAACGGTTATGGATTGATTACAACAGTTTAATTTCCGATATATCGATATTCATATAAAAATATCCATCGATATATCTTGCTATATCCATTCTCAGTAAAATCCAGAATCTTAGATATATCGAGTCAAAATCGATATTTTAATCCTTGGGTAAAACCTCCATTTTAGGTTAGTTGTTTTCTAGTAGTCGTACTGTAATTATAAATGATGTCAAAACTCTTAGGTTGTAGTTGGTTATTGAAAAGTAATAAGTAATAAAAAGAATGATAAGCAAAACGATTTTCTTATATTCAAGTGTCCAATGGAGAAATCTCAAAGAAAATAAAATATAAATAAAAATCACTTAGAAACCTACATATTTTTAAATTTTTTGATTTATATTTTTTTGATATCTATTTATTTTATATTACATCATAGCATTTTGATTTGTTTCTCACAAATTTATGTTGATAGGAACTCGAATTCTAGATCTCTCCCCTCTTTACATGAGCCTAAACTCTTAATCACTTAAACTAGATCTTATTGGTATTTAATTTAATTTTTATGTTGAGGTGTTATTTATAAACAAAATAAGATTGAAGCAATAAATAAAAATAATATGTTAAATTAAAATTTATTTTTATTTTTCTTTCCAAAAAGTCGACTTTGAAGTTAGAAGCCAACTATGGAATAACCTTATCAGTGTTGTACTGACGAATATGGATAGCTATTTCTTTATTACTTTTGGAAAGTAACAGAAAAACTTACTTGTGGAGAGGTTTTCTCAAATGTGGGAGGAAATCTGCGTTTAAAGCATCAGAAATCACATATTTGTATCATTTAGGATTTTGATTGTTAGATGGATAGTCTGGATCATGTGATCTCAGTCTTGATCTAAGATTGTAAAAAAATGGAGATATAAAGAAAAAGTGAACAAAAAGAAAATTTGGAAAAAAAAACTTTAATTGAACAATTAATTTACATCATTGTTGAACAATTTTATTTTCTTTGTATTATTGGGTTTTAGGACCATAAATCATTTTATATAATTAAAAATAGGAAGATATATAAACATAAAACATTTATCCTATTAAGTGTGGAATGGGATAAGACGAGATGTGGGAAGACATATAAGAAAGTGTACTATCATACCAATCGGCCAGTGAAGGGCCATGAATTTCTACTAAATTTTTTTAAAATATGTAAAATTTTAATTATATTTGATTTCTTTGTTGAAAAATGTTACAAGCCATTTCTTATCGAAGTGAGACTTTATTTGGGCGCGCACAGTATCTAGGAATCATCCCCTCAAACCATCGTCTTTTACTACAGCCAGGATCATTTATTTGAGAAAACATGAATCATAACTTTTAATTCAGAATAACATATAATATTAAAATAATATTTATAAATAAACTATAAATACAAAAAAAGTCATAATTGATAACATTCTGTCGAACATATATTACAACTGTCTCGATGAGTTTTCATGTTTTGAAAGTGGCTTATAATAGTTCATTGTCAGCCAAATGTCAAATATATTTTCCTATCTGCACAAACAAGTGATAATTTTCATCATTGATCTATCGATTCGCAATTGATTTCTCACAATATTCATAGCAGAAAATGTTCTCTCCACAGTTGTAGTAACCTTGGTAAGGCCAAAAATCGATATAGCAACCAAATATGCGAGATACACAATGTAATAACTTTTGTCTCAACCATCACGTATACAAGATCACTAATTTCTTTCAGCTCAAAAGAATTCACTAATGGCACATATCAATGATGTATATACTCAAGTTAGTCATTAGGATCTATCAATAATAGAAAAATCTTATTGGATAAAATTCGTGACCAGATAACTTTCTTATCCAAAGGCAATAAATGAATCTGGATTTAGACAATACACAAAAGCAACTTCGATTATTTACCTCGGTGAAACAACTATTAAAGCTCTTAAATTTTACTCTATAACCATAAAACAATATGAGCAGGTGATTGCATGTTTAAACCCGATCATTAGTGAATATTCTTGTAGTTAAAAGTGCATAAATGTGCAGATAATCGTGACATGTTCAAAAATAAGAGGAAAACGAATGACGAAGAACTCAGACCAAGTACATCATACTAATAGTTTGATTATTGTTTTTGCTGGCAAGGTTACTCGCATTAACAATGTTTTGATCCTTCCTACATAATGCTTGTGATAATTCATGTGTGATTCTCAATATAGATTTATCATCAAAATGTAATAAAACAAGTTGAATATGATTGCATTGACTCCGACAAGTTGGTTACTTCATATGCTATAAAATTTGAACCATCACTCTACAATAATCTAAGGTACTTGATCACAGAGATGAACATATTAATCAATCTTAGTAAAGTACCATAAATGTGAGGCTTCAGCATTGCTTATCCTGAAACACATTTAAGAGTGGTTTCTTGGTTTAATCCTTGTCCACTAGAAAGCTCACCATGTTTGAGAGATTCACTAACTACTACAAATTGCTTATCATGAAGGATATCACAACGTTTAGATGAAGCACCAACAATATTAACCACATTGAATAGAGAATCAATTTGAATATGATTTTTGCCCATGACCATAAGAATAAGCGAAGGTGATGAAACAAAAATGAACATAAAAGGCACATTCATTCTCTTTCAGAATAAGTGTCTTAACACCATTGAACTCCTCTTGCATATTACTTGCCCCATCATAACCCTGTCCACGCAAACTAGACATACTTAATCCATGTCGAGAAAATAAACCATTAATAGCTGCCTTAAGTGAAAGGCGTTAGTACAAACAACATACTCAATACCAATAGCAGCTCAATTACATGCCCTTTTCATCCACATATCGTAATACAACAGCCCATTTGCTCTTTTACGAGGATCAGGATTCATCGACTAAAATAGAGAAAATTGCATTTCAGGTATTTAACAATAACATTTAGGTCTAATTGCAATAGCTCTAACAATGTCTTTACGAATTTTAGGTCTTTATCGAATTTCAAATTTTAGAACATTTTTAAAGTGGCAGCTTTAATATCCTGATTATGATTTACGAAATCTTAGAAACTCGAAAGTTTCCTTGATTGCTAGAATTTTGATTTATCATGACCACGAGAAATGCAATGCTTGTCTTAAAAGAAATCGAACACAATCAACGATTCATTCAGCCAATTGATACTCACTTCGAACTTGATTTGATTGCTTGGATAGAATGGTTTTGATGTGTTGCTTTTGATTAAATAAGACTTCACATTTTCTCCAAGCTTGATTGTGAGCACTAAAGGGGCCACCAACATGAATATTGATTTTTTTTTTCTTCCAATTTGAGAACCCCTCACTAACAAAGGAATCACCGCCTGCTTGTTCTCTAATATATGGTTTAAAAAGATAGCAACACAAGCAAAATACAACATTTTTCGCTATACCATACTCTAACCAATTAGCATATTCCATAAACCAAGAAGGATTGAATCTTCGTGATAAATTCTCCAAATTTTTTAGAGGGAAAGTTATGCTTTTTAGCCGGACATGGACCCTTTTGTAAATATGTTCTTCGAACTTGTTTTCAAATGTTAGGATGATAATCTAAAATCCTAATTCGTAACCCAGGGTCTACAGGAAGATCATCTAAGTTGATTTCAAGTGGACATTATTTCAATTCTTTACTAATTCCTTTTGAAGAAGACAAAAGACTCAAATTCTAATTTTCTTTTAAAATATTTCTCTATACCTGTTTTAGAATTTAATTTACATATTATTAATAATAATGTCAAGCTTAAAGACAATAATACTAAAAAAATATAAATCCATATATATATATATTTCATAACAATTCAATATCAACATAAAAGTTACAATAGAATTATAAACAAATATATTTATAATTCAAAGTTCAAACAATAATATATTTAATAAACATTTTATACAATATTTCTAAATACAATAATATTTTTACATGGCTATCATTATATTCTATAAAAATTAAATAAATTAAGTACATGATATATCATATAAGTATAAATAAAAATAAAAGTTAATACAAATTCCTATAAATCCAATAAAAGTTAATTCATTATTCAACAAACTCTATATAATGTATTAATCCAATAAAAATATAAAATGTCAACTTAATCATAAATATATATTCAACTTCCACAAACAAAGTTTCATAATCATAGTATTAACTTAATGAAAATATAAAATATAAATCATCAACAAAAATTTATTTCATTCCAATTTCTACATAAATTCTCATGATATTAATTTTATATGAACAAAAATATAAAGTACCAATATAAAATTTAATAAAAACAATTTAAAATATTCATCAATCATCATATCATAGCATATTTACATAAAATATTAATATATTATATATTAACATGAATGTTTAACAACACAATATAGATTCATAAACCCATTATATAAAAGATTATTATCAAATATCAATAATAAATTCTAAAAGATGAACAAAACATAAATTCATCATGTATTTATATAAACATTTCAATAAAATTTAAGAAATATAAATATAAAAATTTACGAACAAATTTATTCTTTTTCTTCCTCTTTCTTTTCTTTCTCTTCTATTTTTTGGTTTTTCTTCTCATTCCCATTTCCCCCCCTTTAAAACAATTTTAAATATGATTTGACATTAGAGCGGATTTTAGAGTGCTAAGAATTTTGACAAATTTTTTTTGAGTTATATTTAATAGATACTCTCTTAATACATCTACATCTTAATCGAAGAGATCTTAGCCACAGTGGTTAAGCTCAACTCAAAGCTTCAAGTGCCATGTAGTTGCTTGAATTAACACATGCAGATACAAATTTTTATTTTTTATTTTCAGTAGGGCCAAGCTGTCATTAAAAAAAATTCAGTAGGGGATGGTTGCTCCCACGTCAGAACCGCCCCTACCGAAAAGGTCACATACCAATTGAGTTGTTTTGTCCATGATTCTTAACTCATAATCCTTCAATTCATAATAGATGTGTGATTTTAGCCACACATCCAACATTCATTTTTATTTTTAACCTTAAAACCAATGATAAGAAAATCATTTTTCGTAATATATGTTTTTTCTTTCCGTAATTTACAAATGGAGGAGCCGGAGAGTTTGTGGGCCGGGGCAAAACTCTGATGACAAAGAAAAAGATAATGATAACTTCCGGCGTATGGTAAGCATTCGGGATCGAAACATGCAGTTGTGAATAGAGAGAGAAAAACAAAAAGGGGTGTGGGGTGGGATAAATGATATATAAATGATTCTGATAGGAACTGAGCTCATCATAATGGACACCTTTACAAAGGACAGAGAGAAGTGGTGAAATCAAGAAGTCTTCAGAGAAAGTAGATCGAATGAAACACAGGCAATCAAGATTAGACAGAAGAATATCTTTTGGACACTGTCATGAATCATGATGTTGGTAAATGCAAAACGCAACCCCCAAACTCAGTCCTCATTGAGTGGATTGGCTGGCAATAGAATAGAGACCGCTCATCAAGAGACTAAAGTCGAATTCCGAGTCAGTTCTCTTTCCTTTCTGACCGGATATTCAGGAAAAACAAAAATGAATATGGCATAAAGTTGAAATCGATGCCCACTTACCCCCTCATAATTCCTTTCCTTTCCTTTCCAATTCACAAAAGCTCCCTCAATTCTCCCATCATTTTTCTCTTCATCATCGTCATCGTCTAAATGAAAAGGTCCAGTACTCCAAGTAGCCTTAGCCTTAATTCGGTGACATAACTAGATTGTGTCAGTCCTTCCCACCTAACTACAATATTGAAACTGTACTTGCTTTAAGAATAGGCGAAACAAAAACAACTCAGAAAACAGAAATGATGTTTCATTCCCTATCTCTTCCATAGGCAAAGAAAATATGATGATGTTTTAACCAATCGTAGTAACTACTATCTTAATCAAGTAATTAAGATAATACTTCTATTTAAAAGCCAGGACATATTTTTAATCTTATATTTTTCATTCTTCATACTTTTTTTGACTGTATTTTCATCAAATAGATATCTTAATGCATATTATTCCCAAGAATTTGACATGCACATCCCTCCGGGAATCAGGGACAGTACCGTTGGGCTTGGTCCATATCCCTATAGGCCTAATAAGCCTAAGCTAATCTTGTTGTGCCTCCGTGATGGGGCCGTATTCGTATATATGGGTGTGGAATCAAACAGTAAGCTTTGGCCAATAGAAGACAACTAAGTCGTTTTCTTGGGTGACCTCTCACATCGCCTAAATAAATAACGGAGTATTTGACTACGCTGGCTATCCTTTATGATAGGCATTCCTCTAAAATAATTGGTGCAACCCTTTTTTGTTCTGGTTTATTTCCCTCTAGGCTCTAGGCTTTAGCCCACTCAGTTTCATGCCAACCACTCTATCTAAGTAATAATCAGATTGAAACCATTAACTCATTCTTCGATCTCTTCAAGTTATCAGAATTCAGATCATCTTTTCTTGAAAGCAGTAGAGTTGCTGCTAACTATGGCATTGGCCAACAAGGGCAGACAGAGGAGGAAAGGGAAATCTCTATGTGAGAAGTCCATGGAGTTGATAGTGAGCATCATCAAAGTATCATCTCTGTCACTTGCAAGTAAGAGCTTTAGAACAAGACATAGGCTGCCGGCGGCCAGGCGAAACCATCAACTTCCTGCAATCCAGGTGTTAGCTGAGCCGGAGGGTGTTGGCTCCAACTCTTCTTATTCCAGCTGCTTAATTGAGATAGAAAGAGAGAGCCCCGAAATTGAGGACGTGGATGACAGAGCTTCAGAGTATATCAGGGGATTTCACGCAAAGAACCGGCATGATTCCAGAATTGTATCTAAACAGTCATCACATATATCACCTCCTTTTTATAATCAGTAGCCTTCCTCTCTATTTGCCTTTCTCGTCTTGGAAATCATGTGTATCTGATGTACATGACTGAGAAGGAATTAGCTGTTTCTGCTTGAAAATTGAACCAAAAAAAATATTATTCTATGTGCTTGTCATCTATTTCTTTTGAGAATTGTAAATTTTTCTGTTTAATTCTGAACTTCCCTCAAAAAGTAAAAACTTATGCGGTGTTTAGTTTTCTTAAGTAAAAACTTGTAGATTCTTAAAATTATTTATTTTTTATGTTAATAAATTAAAATAGATAAAATGGTTGACAGTTACGGATAAAAATAATATAATAAATTAACTATGATTCTTTTTTCTTTCTTTCCCTTTCATTTACTCTCAAAATTTCCGGAACCAAACGTATCTTTACTATAAACGAAAATGATTACTATAAATAGTCTAGCTTTCATTAAGTTGATGAATCATATGTAGTTCTTAATATTTTGATGTTGAAAAAAATCTAGAATCTCATTCAAATAATCAAAGCCTTTCTGCACTTCTTTTGTCTTTCCCCACATAGTTAGATATGGGCAGAAGGTAGCATGTTAGGTTAGAGTTTTCTGTTTCAAAAAAAAAAAAAAAAGGTTAGAGTTTTGTAAGGGCATGTTTGGCAGGAAAATGAGGGCTGAATGCTCTAGAATTCATGTCCAATCCCTCTCCACTCTTATTTCTGAACTGCCATGAGATGAGGCATGAACCCAACTCCTAAGAAGTCTGTATACCTTTTCTCTTCATATCACATAAAAAATGGGAAAGATAGTCAGTCATCCAAGGATCAGTGACAGATGAGTAATGATATAGCCTATATATGGACTTCTGGTCACCAATTAGGGAAAATTGAACACTCGTTGGAAGTTCCTCTGTCAATGACGACTATTGTCTGGATTGATTACAATTATGAGGCCCTTTTCCCTAGAAAATGACTTCTTGACAACCAAAACCATACCTGATAAATTTGACCACCCATCCCTTCAAACAGGAAATAAAAAAACAATAATAAATGAAAGTTGAATATCTTTCTTGTTATAGTTTGTAGTCACTGTTGGATAGAAAGTAGGTGAAATTGATTGAGAAACTGTTAGTCTGTGACTCATCTGCTCACAGAAGGGTTTCCTGAGCAAAAGGAATACATTTCTGTAAGCATTGAACTTTGATCCTTGAATGATATGAACATTTTAAGTAAACGAATAAGGAGAGACTGCAGGATAATATCATAATACCAGTTACCTTTAGGAAAAGAAAAAACCAAAAACAAAAGAAATTGTGGTAAACTAAAAGGGCCTCAATCTCATACTTCCCATGTAAGAATAGTTTATCTTTTAATGAAGATGACGGATGCCACTGAACAAAAACAATCAGATCAAACTCAACCTGGGCCAATGAGCTTGTTGGTTAGTCAACGGAGCAGTCCGGGCTTCACTTATTTTTGAGGCCCATAAACCTTGGCATACCCTAGAACAGGTCAGGCCGAAGGCAATAATTAAAAATACATTTTTTTATTCCAACATCTCCCTCAAGCTAAGAATTTAATCTACAAACTAAATTACACCTTTATTTGACTTATAAAATAAACTTATAAATATATATACATATATATATAAAATAGAGTTATAATATATATTTTTAAAAAATTACATAGGGTTAGGGGCGGGTTTATAGGCGGACTTGTAGGTTGGGTTAAGCCTCAAATAAAGCTCAACCTTTCTAAAAATGTGTTCGGATTGGACTTGAAACGGATCGTGAGCTTTAGGCTTTTTGGAGACACATAGCTGTTGCCTTGACCCCACATTTAATAATTACCAAAAAGAGAAAAAAAATACATATAGAAAATTTGATCCTTTCTTTAGCAGTTAAAAAGGCACTACTATTAGTTTGTGCGTTGAAATTAACAGTGAAGAGTTCCATCCCTACAATCTTGCAGATATTCAAGCCTCACCAACTTAATCAAAATCTTCAATGACCAATTATTTAACTATAAACCATTCAACCATAATTTATGACATTATCCTTCTTAACTTTATATATTTATATTGTGTATTGACTATAAATACTTTCAAAAAAAATCCCCCGCATTTAGACATTTGCGCCATCTTACCACTCTACAGTCAGGACATAACTGAAAGGCAAATTAAGAGAAAAATATTATAAATACCATGACCCGAATTTAGTTTTTGGCTTATATTCGATACTAAGGCCTATGATGTAATTTTTGTGAAAAGAAAAAATTGAAAAAAAATAGGAATATGTTATAGTAGCACCCCGTAGCCCACAACTGACCCTATAGGAGTGTGGGGGCTTACCCTACGGTATAGACCTTTCTACTCTGGATATTTTCCTCATATCAATATACTAGGACTTATTATCTGTTATGATGTACTTTGTAATTATTCTTAAATTCATAATAAAACTTTCTCATATGTTTGTGATTTTTTTTTGTAAGAATTTCCATATAAATCTGATGTTTTTCTTTGTTTTCGTATTTCATTATCGTGTCATTCATTTCAACATACCTTGTACTCAAATCTTGTGTCCGACTGCTTTGTCATTAGTTAGTCGACCTCTTATGTAATTTTTTTGGCTACCTATCCCAGTGCAAGATTGTCACTTCTGACTAAACTTCCCACTCTCCCACTCCTGGAAAAATAAGGCATTGGAGAGAATATGGAACCATGAGTTATTAAGATCATGGCTAGAAATAGAATAAGAAAAAGAATGGAAATTAGAGCTTATTTGGTTCCTGTTTTTGAGTCACAAAGAACATAATTTTGGTATAATTTAAAAAATGTTTTTGATTTTTTAAATTTAGTGTCTCTTGTGTTATTTGTATTTTTTATAACAAAAAAAATTGGAATCAAACTTGTTTTATGTGTTTTTCTTAAAATGTGTGGAACAACAAAGGGTACATTATGATTAACAATTGTGTAATTTGATGGTAGTAAAATGAGGCCTTTGGTGAATGAGGGACAAATACAATGAGGAGTTTAAAAGCTTGCTTAAGGATGAGGCACTCGCAGTGATCTCCAACCACCGTCTCAATGCCACCTGCTATCGAAAGATCCCTCACAACAAATTTGCTTTCTTTCTTTTTTGGAAAAAGAGAACTCTACGACTAGGACCAAAACTGTATAGTTTGGTCCCATAAGAATTACATGGGTTCAATGACTGAGTTGATTCTATATATATATAGGGGAAAATGCTTTTAAACTTCCTAGCAAAAAATGCAGAAATTAACTGACATGTAGAGTTTATTTACTTTTGCATGTTTTAGAATCATAACACTACAAGAAAATAGACATTCAGTGATAAAAAAATTTGTCACCGATAGTCTAAATTTTATCTGCAAAAATATTTCCTGACAAAAAATAATTTTCGTACCACATTCACGTCACCTAGACCCCGTCTTCAAAGTATGGTGACAAAATTTTATATTCGTCGCCATAAATTTTCTGATAAATGAAAGAAATGCTATCACAAAGGTTTCTCAATGAAATATTTCGTTACTAAAAATAGAGAATTTTGTCACCAAAAACATAAGGTGTGTAATGTTTATGATGATGAATTCTTTGTTCCCAATTATTTTGTGATAAATTAATTTTGTTTATCACATATATCATTCCCTGACGAAAGTTATATTTTGTAATCAAAAGTTTTTGTGATAAAATGATAATTTTGTCCCCCAATGAATTTTCTAAAATATTTTTAATTATAAAAATAATAATATTTATTATTATCAATGGTGACAAATTTCAGTTTGTTGCTAAATATTTTATTGGCTCAAACCTGAGATTTAATCCATAAAATAGTTTAAATAAATTATTATTTTTGCTAAAAGACCATTAATGACCAAAATAATTCATTGAAACATTTTAGTGAAATGAGTACACATCAAAAATGTATCGAATTATATATATATAACATTCATTATAATGAAAATTTTTAGTTATAAAACACCCTTTTAAAGAAGTCATGTGTATGCATAACATCTTGTCAAAATGTTGAATCTATAACAATAAATACATAACGAAATTAAATATTTGTTTAACAAAGTAGCTATCATCAAACAAACAAAAAAACAATAAACATTAATCATAAACACATCATAAAGTAAGCATCATGAGGATCTTTGACTTGATTGTAGATGGCCGCGCTTGATTTCTTCAAATTGTTGTTATTCTTGTTGATTTTGGTTTTCTAATTAGGGGCCTCTAATTCATCCAATTACGATCTTGTTGGGTCTTAGTTGTTGTTGTTAAATTGCTCTGCCTGTCTTTCTCACTCTTCTCACAAGTAAGTTGAGTCTCGATAGAGTTTGTTCACCAACTCTATTTTCTCATGCGCCGGAAGATAAACATCTAGATTTATAAAATGAGGCCGGTTTTTAGGGCCAAAACCAAGACCCTTAACATATCGGATCTTCACCACCCCAGAAACTTTCTCACAAGAATTTCCAGCCTCGATCATAGGGGATAGCTCCATCTGCTATTGGATTTGGTGTTGAAGCGCAACATCTTTTCCCTATGTATGCAAGAGAGAAAAATATATATATATAAATAGAACAAAACCATAACTAATAAGTTAGTAAGTGGAAATTTTCTTCAAATTTTCACATGAGCTCTATATTTTATAAATATCACATTATCTACTATTAAATCAATTTAAAATTGAAACAAACAAAAAAAAAAAGTTTCAAAATGACTCGCATCTCCAAGAAATTAAAAAAAACTATTAAGACAATCTTACATAACCAATGCTTTAGCCTCTTGATTTATCCATCAGTCTTGACTTTTCAATGAATAGTTTAAATGAATTTCAAGATTTGGCCAATAAATATATATGATATACATTGTGTAAATATAATGCATTAATATCTGAAAAGTGCATAAGTTAATTAAATAAATAAATAAGAACATTAGTTTTATATTTACCACTTATGAAACCATCTTTGGATAAATGGCCGAGGAGCCTCCTCGATGATGAAAAGGTATCTTTGATCTATTCATTGAATTAATTGTTGAACGACGCTATAATAATTGTCATTATGGAAAAATAATATACATATAATTAGTGAAATATTCAATGAGAAATATATTTGAGTGATTATTCATAACAAACTTTACCTTAAACTCTTCTTGAAAAATGTCAAGACATTCCCAATCCTCTTTATTTGACACAGTTTCATGTGAATTCCGTTTAGCCTCCTCCACAGTTTGGAACTTTTTGAAGTGTTTATGCAAGTCACTTCTCCAATTTCGAAATCGATCAGATAATTGTTTTTCTAAACTTTTTCTCACATGGTCTTGTGTCAAATCTAAAGCAAACTTTTCCTTTATTGTTGGACAAGGAAAAAACAAATATCAAACGAATTCAGTTTGGAGGTAACTAAATACTAAATTGTGATTATAAGGTTAAAGAATATATTTAAAGTAGTTTTACCTTGAGTTGATCAAACATTGCATTAATCTCATGTTGAGGCATTTGCTTCCATGTTTCAACTCTAACAGGAGCATGTTGTCTTATTGTTGACCCGGTCTCATTTGACAATTTCTCACAATATTGCTCTGTTTGCTTCCATCGATAGATTAAAGTGTGATACGAAGAGGGTTTCCCCCATTAGCTTCAATTAGTCGTCGAGATTGATTCCTCTAGATTTTTGCCTCTAACGTTTCTTTTGTTGAACCTTGCCATCAAATTATTAATTAAACATAAATAGTTAACAGAGTTAATAGACATTTAACAAAATAGATTACATTGAATTAGAATCTAAAATTCAACTAAAATATACGATTTTTCATCCTTTGTTTAAAAAACATGAATGAAGTAACCATAAAAACTTAATATTTAAGAAAATTAATAAAATATAATAGAAAGGAATTAAAATAATGGTCATGGAGAAGTGTCTTTACCGATTTGTTAATGGCCTCATTAGATGTGTGCCCCTTGATATCAACTATAGGTGGTTAAGGTTACATGAGGTGACCTCTTACGTCACGGAGCCATCTGTAATCAAAGAGTAATAAAAACAAATAATATCTGAAAGGAACATTAAAATACACAACATGGAATTAAAAAAACATAAGCTGCATTGTATTACATTATTCAAAATAATAAAGTAAATGAAATACCAACTTGCATATCTCTTTAATCCTTTCGCTTTCTCGTAACAACGAGACCCGATTTTCACCCCTCATTATATTGATCCATCTTTGTTTCATCCATCTTCCTCAATGTCATCACATATGGAGTCATCAATATTTCATGTTCTCCAAGATGTGGCATTGTCATTTATAACAATACAGATTGACTAAGCAGTCATATCGTTGAAATTCATATCCATGTCTTAACGACAAACCAATTAAGATTATGAGACTCATCGTCTTAGTATGGCTTCTTAAGTCACTTCCATCATCACTTCTCTAACACATGTATTTTAGTAGCTATCCTTTTCGGTACATCCCCGAATGTGTCTATAGGTTAACTTTTTTGTACCACTTTTCAATTGTGACCATTTTGCTGGAGTATCGTAGGAATACTTGTTGTGCGTGTAGCCATTATAAGGGGTCATTGTCATACCATGTGGCACTAACTTGGTGTGGTCAAATTATAGTCGTGTTTTATTCTTTTCTTCATGGTTTGTGTCAAACCCGGGGTACATTTGAAAGAACCGCTTTATATCCAAAACACTAAGTTCAAAAACAGCTTCACATTTGACAAAACACCATAGAAATCAACCTCCTCACCATCATGCTCTCCAGCAACACATATCCCACTATTTTGGGTAATACGTCGATCATCACGATCTTTTGTATGAAATCGAACTCCATTAACAACGGCCCACCATTATCCTGTGGACTGAATTCTCCCGGTCCACATGCTAAGAGTATAGTTCATCAGTTCTGCTTTTGATGATTGTTTAACATGGCTTTCATCTACAATATATACATGAATCATCATTTATAGTAGTATAATAAAAATGTTCTTAAATTAAGTAGTTCATTATTACTATATTGTAACAACAAAAGTGCTCGAAATTAAACTTACACGATCGCAATCACTTAGGAAACTCTTTGTTCTTGTCTTTCTAAGTTATAAGAACATCATTTCGAGTTCTTTGCATACTTCATACATCAAAAAATAGATATTAAGTAATGAGAATTATTAAATAAAATATTCTTAAAGTTAAGGTGATAACTTACTCTAAGTATAGTCTTAACTCACGGACAATTATTCACTTTGATATACTATTCAATAACCTGATCTTCCATGCAGACATTGAAGATGTTGTTGACTACTAATAGTCGAGCTTGTTGTGAAAATATAGAAAGACATCCGCCATTTTTCGGCGTTCAAACCGATCTTCATTCCTTTCATCTCGATTAAATCGTGTATCAATTCCGGTAGATACATTAGGAACAAAATCTTTAAAACCATTCCACGGTGTCATACCGCAATTTGAACATGGTCGAGCTTTATTTCTCATATCTTTTCAATGTGCCTAAGTGCCTAAATATAAATTTCAAATAAATAATGCCTTAAAGCACACATTATGTTACATAGTAGAATGATAATGATAATAAATGAAATGATTAAAATGTACCTTTCAAATGGATACGTCTATCGATGACCTATTAGTCCGACCAAGTTTGGCCTCATGTGGTAAATGTACCATCAAGTGGACCATAATATCAAAGAAAGCTGGTGGAAATATCCTCTCAAGCTTACACAATATCAAGACAATTCCTTCTTCTAACTTTTCCAAGTCTTTCACATACAAGGTCTTTGCACATAATTGTTGGAAAAAACTACACAACAATTATTGACTATACATGAGAAACATCTTTATTCAAATATGGTCGAATTGCAGCGAGGGGTAGTTTTTACGTCATTGCTGACAATCATGAGTCTATAACCTGATATCTTCCCATCGTGATGCCACATTTTCTGAATGATTTGCAGCGCACCGCCATGGAAATTTAACGGACTTCGAGAAATTTGAGAACTCTATCACTGCTATTTGTTATTAATGTAACATGCAATGGGTTTACAATTTATTCCCTTTTATACGTAGTGCAATTCTTTTCTTATATTCATATCAGCCAAATCTAAAAACGAGCTTTTATCCAGTATCTTTTCGTTTGCCTCTGATGTTCAACAGGTCTGACACTATCACATACATTCTTTTCAACATGCATAACATCAAGATTATGTCTTCAACTTGACTTTGACGATACTCTAACCGAAAAAATACTTTTTTTTTGTCAATTCCAAATCTCCAGGGCACTAAGTTTTTCTCTTTCCTATCAGCATTATTTGGATGCTTACCAGGGCTTTATCTTAACATATTTAAAACGACCTAGCTGACCCAAAATTACATATCGTACTAGATAGCACATAGGTGGTGAAGCTTCCGGGTTACCATCATATTGTCTCCAACCATGACTCATGATCAAGGGCAAAGCAATTAGGTGACCCATATAACATATTTTACTTCTAATGCCATTGATGATATGTCTTCATTACAAATGGGCATGCCTTATAGCCTTTGTGCTCCCACCAGTTAGTTCATGCGGAAGTCATTGATTGTCCATAAAACACATGCATGCAAGCAGAAGTTTTCTCCAGTTGACATGTCAAATGTTTCAACACCTTCATGCCATAAATCTTTTAACTCTTCTACCAAGGACGTAGGTATACATCAATATCTCTCACAGGGCATGTGGACTCAGGTGCAATGTGTTAACATAAAAACATTTCCTTCATACATCTCAGGTGGCATATTGCTTGTAGCCGCGAAACAGTACAGCCACATCTTGTAAGCTATTACTCATGTTCCCAAATGGATTGAAGCCATCCGTTGCAACCCCTAATCGAACATTTCGAGGATCCTGTGAAAACCAAGAGAATTGGGTGTCCATGTTTTTCCAAACTTCAGAATCTGCTGGATGCCTTAGGACCCCCTCATCATTAATTCGTTTTTCTTTATACCATAATAATTTTAGTGTAATATCAACGACATGAATAATCTTTCATAAACATAGTTAAGTGGAAAATAGCGTAATACTTTTTAGAATTTTTTTCCTTTTCCAGTATTGAACTTATATAGAGTGGTTCATTACACTATACATTTATCAAGATTTTCATTCTCCTTCCAAAATAGTGAACAATCATACTTGCATGCACTAGTTGAATCATATCATCTAAAGCTAAAGTTCTAACATCTTCTTAGCATCGCAATACCTAATCTTGAATGTTTGACCTTTCGGAAGCATCCAACTAACGAGTTTGAGTAACATGTCGAAAGACTTGTCAACTCGATGATTGAGACTTTAACATGCATCTTCTGAGAAGCTTATCAAAGCAGAAAACTTTTTGCATCCCGGATACAATTCTTTATTAGCTTCATTGAATAAGTTATCAAAATTTCCACGAGTAGTAGATTCCTCTAAGTTAATATCTTCATCTGTGGAATTGCATGCATCATTTAATACATCAATCACTTCATTAATTTATCATCATCGGTAGTGTTAATCACTTGTTCATTATGATTACATCATTTGCCCTCTTTGATTAGAGTTTCGTGTTCTTCCCCATGAAAAATCCATCTTTTGATAACTTCTTGAAAACGATCTAATCAAATGATATTCAACGGTTAACAAATCATTGAATGAATTGCATTTTGACAATCGGCATGGACAACGTGTCTTGTTATCCATACTTGATGTTCTTTACCTTTAAATGGTAGTTTAACCCCTTCTTATATAATCTTTAGACAACCTGTCAGGTAACCATCGACTCTGTCCGTTTTATTCTTTGTAAAAACTTAAAATGATAATAAAATCGTAATGAACTTCATGCTTATTCAATAAAGATAACTTATCTTAATTTCATATTATAAATGATCTACATTATTTTCCTTGTAGATACATCTAGTATTATTATAATTACAGGTATACTACTCTACCACTAATATTATTATTGGTATATTATTGCAGGTATACTAATAATATTAATAATAGTATTATTACATTATTATTATTATTATTATTATTATAATTACTAGTATACTAATAATCTATATGTTATAATAATAATAAAATTATTATTATTATTCAAATGTTAATAATCTCATTATTATTATTATCATTATGATATTATCAATGTTATTTATTCTTGAACTAATATTAGATTTGGCGTTCAGACGACCATTTAGATCCATGGGCAAAAGCAGGTTTTGGACAAATCGGGCCGATTCATTTAGTCGTGGGCAAAAGCGAGTGCTTCAATCACTATTCTATATCAGTATTAAATTAATAATAATATTAATTGTTATTATTATTCTTATTATTAGTATACTTGTAATGATAGCTAATTATATTCAATAATAATAATAATATTATTATTATTTGTATACTAGTAAATATAATAATATAATAATGCGATTAATAATAATAATATGTCGTACTATTCATAGTATATGTTTAATGATATTAAGCCAGTGATAATAATTATAATAATATTTATTATTATTATTCTTATTATTAAATATGTGTATTGATAATAATTAATAATAATAAATAATGATAATATTCATTATTATTTAATTATCTTGATTATAAATAATAATAAGATGATATGTAATAATAATAATATCGCGTGTTATAAAAGGAATAATAATAATATTTGTTATTATTAATTCTTGGCCCGATAATATACTAGTAAATGACAGTAATAATATTGTTCTTATTATTGATTGTACTGGTAATGATTATAATATATTATAATAATATAATAATATTGATAATAATATTAATAAAATTATTGAACAAAGATGATAACCCTTTATTGTAGGGCCAGTATGAATAAAATTATAATAATAATACGTGTGCGATAAAAATGTTATTATTGTTATTAATATTATCATTTATTAATAAACTAATAATATTGATAATGATAATAATAGTAATAATTAATAATATTATTATTATTACTATACTAGTAATTATAATAATAGTAATATTTTATTATTAATTATTATTATTGATAACATACTAGTAATGATAATTATGCACATTAATAATAGTAAGCCAATAATTTTATTAAAATAATACTAATATTAATATAAAATAATACTAATAATATAAATATTAATATCAATATTAGTTCGAACTATAGATAAGGGAATAATAATATTAGTTCATACGATAATAGTGATAATAATAATAAGAATAGCATTAATAATGAAGTTATAATATGAATTTTATAATGTATTATGTAATTATGATGATGAGTTATTATTACATTATTATCATTATTATTAGTATAGTGATAATGTTAATAATATTGATAATCTCCATAATAATAGCTAATTTTGTATGGATAAAATTTTTAGAAAAAAATCTAATATTAATGATTTAAAATATTCATATTAATGCAATAATATAATAATAAAGAGATAATAATAATAATAATTATTATTATTTATATATAAATAATTATAATAATTATTATTATAATATGAAATTGTAACTCACTCTATCGTCAGGTTACATAATCTAACACTACAAAAACATATAGCTATCATTCACTTTTACAAAAACATATAATATTATATAATTATGTAAGGGGAAACATACCTTTAGATTATGAAATTTCAAAATAAGAATCATACTTCGATTTGGTGAACTTAGGTGAAATTGATGTGTACTCTTTTAAGAAAAAGAGTGATTAAGTCATGAATAATATTAATAATATTAATGTGTATTAGTTCAGACAAATAATCACGATAATACTATAATATTGATAAGAACAATACTAGTTCAGACATGACAATATTGATAATAACATTTAATAATAATAATAATATAAAAAATAGTAAATTGATAATGATATTGATAAATAGCATTAATACTAAATAATAATAATATAATGCTAATATTAATATGAATATTGACAATAAAAACAATAATATTAATAACCAAGTTATATGAAGTTATAATATTATTTTATAATAATAATAATAATAATAATAATAATAATAATTAGGCATACTGATTATAATAATAATTTTATGATTATAATAGTACAAAAGTAATACTAATATTAATATTAATATCAATATTATTTCAATATGATAATATTGATTATATTGATAAGAATAATAATATTAGTTCAAGACAATAATGTGATAATATAATACTAAGTAATAATAATAATAAGATTATAATATTAATTATATAATTAAAATAATAATAATTATGATTGTACTGATTATTATAATAATAAGAATTTTGGAAAAATGATACTAATATTAATATCAATATTAGTTTAAGACATAATAATACTGATAAGAATAATATTAATTATATAATTAAAATAATAATAATGATATTGTATTGATTATTATAATAATAAATTTTGGAAAAATAATACTAATATTAATATCAATATTAGTTATAAAATAATAATACTGATAAAATTAATAGAATAATATTAATTATATAATTAAAATAATAATAGCGTGATTGTATTGATTATTATAATAATAAAATTTTGGAAGAAATAATACTAATATTAATATCTAATATTAATTATAGACATATCTTGCGATAAAATAATAATATTAGTTCAAGACAATAATAAAGAAATAATAATAATGAGATTATAATAATGACATAATTATTAATAATAATAATAATAACAATAATATTATTTGTTTATTAACTCATCTTATTATTATTATAATAATAATAATGATAATATTACTGATAATAGTCTTAATAATAAGATAATAATTTTGTAAAAATAATCCTAATATCAATATAAATATTATTAATAATAATTTTAAAATATAACTAAGATTTTTAAAAATAATCTAAATAATAATATAAATATTAATAATGTTAATAATAACCAATGGAATAATAATAATAATTTGCAAATTAATAATAATAATAACTATTATTATTATTTATATGCGATAAGGATAATAATAATAATAATAATAATAATAATAATAATAATAATAATAAATAAACAAATAAACAAATAAATGCACATAATCATATTATTTATTGTGAAAATTTATTTTCTTGAGGTTTATTCATACAACGCATATGTTTCTCAAATTATGTTAAATGAAATCAAAAAAGGTTCAGTGCAAATGGCATTGCTCCGTACGTTCTTTCGGGATCATCCTCAGTAGTATCTACCAGAGACATACCATCATCCCTCGGCACTAACTTTATGATAATACAAAAAGCGAATAATAAGTTATCTTTCAACTTTTAACAAGCAGCTATAGTAAAATAGGATTTGAAAGGAATATTATCTGGCTGAATTTTGAAGCTTTGAAGAATAATCTTGCTAGGTTGATGAACTTGGGTAGAGCTAAATTAGCTTTCAAAAGAATAACCCTTGACGTATAGCTTGCAAAGAAATAAAAGTTGATTGAAAGAGGTGTGAAAAAAAAAAGATGATTCGAGAGAAGAAGTTACATGATCATTTGTTAGATATGGTGATAAAAAATTCTTGATTTAATGTGAAGGAGGTAAGTTTTTCATATATTTTTATTTTATTTAGAAACAAACTCAAAATATCAATATAGTATTTTATTAATATATTCTATTTCCAGCGCATTATATTATAATCAGGTTATGTATTTTTTGACTTCTTATTATTTACATATTATAATATAAATGTTTTGACAGATATTTTTATAAATGATATTTTAATCCAATTATAAATGATATTTAATATATTAAATTATAAAATAAAATTTAAATTTAAATTATGAAATACAGATCATGAATTAAATATTTTAAAGAAATGTAATTAAAATTTCTTTAAAATTTATTATCTATGATGTTTTTACTTAATATACTTACCATTATATTTTTTTTATGATAGACTTTATTATATATTTTTATGAGTAAGACTTTGTGCTTTTTATCATGAATCTATTAATGCATTATTAATGACAAGTTAATTTTAGTAATTTCTATAGATTGCGTTAATAAATTAAATAGAAAATTAAAATTATAATTATTTATTAAAATGAAATTGGTCATAATCTTATTTTATATTATATAGGTAAACTAATATTTTAAAATATAAACACCAACATTAATTTACTGAAGATCTCTATCATATATCAAATAACAAATATATAATTGTGATTTACATTTGCTTTTGTAGGGTAATTTATTTTAATTACTTATGATGATAAGATATTTCTTACTAATTAGATTTACATATTATGTTTAATAAATAAATACTTCAAAAATAAATTTTAAATTTTAAAAATAAGAATAAAACCATTATATAAATATATTGCCAAAGATCATAAATTACTTGTATTAAAAAGAATATATAAGTGTAACCAGTTCTATCAAAGATTAATAGTACAATTTTATTATTATGTGCTTGATATAATTTATTATTTTATTCTTAACTAATCTCTTGCTGATCAAGCAACTGTAATTAAACAAAACAAATATATATATAGTAAATAATGAAGCTATTAATTAATATGTAAGAGGGATGATTTGTATTGTGTAGAGTTTTATTTTATATAAATAAATAATATTTTAATGAAAATGCAACATTTATTTAAAAAGACAATATCTAAATGTAGATAACTACAGCAACTATTTTTGTGGTGAAATTAATTATTCCCTATTAATTAAACATTTTTTAAAATTAGACAATATTATTATAGTATTTTTTCACAAAATGTAATGGATAGATAAATTTTCACAATATATATATATATATATATATATATATTTAAACAAATTACATATTTATCACAAAATCTACTGCTAAGTATTTTCAAAAAATTTAAATGGATAGATAATTATTAAAATTACTAGTTTTATGACATCACTTAGAATTTCTCTTTTATTAATTAAAGCAACTAAATATATAATGATACATCGACTATTCACTAATCAAAACCAAAGTTGACTATCAATCAGGACTTTTGAAAGAAGCGCATATTATAAGACTTGGAGACGGACCAGTAGGTTGGACCCAGGCCAGAAAAGGACAAAAATAGGGGTGAGACCAGTCATAAGGCCCAGTGCTAAGTTTTTCTTCCCTAAATTATGTTTTCTTCCATTAATATAGCTGATTCATTCCAAATGATTCGATAATAAACTATACAAAATATATGAGATTATCTTATTTATCGTGTATATTATAAGTTGTACTATTTCTTTATATCTGTGTAATATGAACTGAGCATGTAAAATGTTGTTACCACTTATATTATAGGAGCAAACTTGTTGTCCAACAAAATAGTTAGGCTTAATACAAATGTCAAATTCCCAAATAGCATATAAAGTAAAGTCTAATACATTATGCAACTAACATAAGTCATAAAACAAATAAAAAAGTCATATATTAGTATGGTTGCAAAAACAAAATAATATGTAAACACAATAACTCTGAAGTATTTTTTAAGGATTATAGAAAATGACAAAGGTCTTTGAGCTTCATATACTATCAATTATAAATAGTCAACGACCAAAATCATGTCATCCAAAAATAATTAATTTTCAATTATAATCATACTAAGATTATGAAATATATTTATTAAAGAATAAAACAATATGAGTAAACTAATTCCCATTTTCTTTAAATAAATAATGAATTTATCTATTTGTAAATAAATAATAATTTATTATCCATTATAAATAAACAATAATTCCTTAAATTATTTATTTATAAATAAATAATAATAATTATCTATTTGCAAATAAATGATATCATTATCTGTTATGAATAAAGATAAAAATTATCTAATTGTAAAAAATAATAATAAATGATAAGTATTAATAAATTTGTTTATATTATATAAAAATATAAGTATAACATAAATTTTACCCTAATAATTCTAAAGAAAGTTTTAAAGCAGGGTTCGATTCGGATTAGGGTTTTCGGTTTTTAAATGAGACAGAACACGAATTTTTATTTTGGAATCAAAGATCGGATTAGTTCCTCTCCGGTCTAGTCCGGTCCGATTTTTCGATCTGGAACGGTTTATAAACAACCCTAATGATGCATAATGAGGTTATCTAAAATTAAAATAATATTTTATTTTTTAATTAAATAATATTTTGTTGATTCAATCTATTGTTCTATATTTTAGTTGAAAAACTTTTTACTTATACGATATAATAAATTTAATTACACTAAAATTATGGAACTTTAAACATTAATGAAATATTTATTGTATAGGTCCAAGTATTAAATGAGGGTTAGTTTTCTTAGAGAAAATAATTAATATTAGTTAAAGATGATAAATACAAATGTTATCATTCGTTAATCAAGATTTTGATAGGATAATTTACACAATAAGTTTGTATGTATTCATTCAAATAAATATTATAACATACTTATATTTTATGTGTAAAAGACATACATTATATTATTAACCATTGAATATTTTATTATTATTTATTATATATTATAAAATTTTAATAAGTATTTAATTCATGAAATTTGAGCCGCTTTATCAAATAAAATATTCACTTACAAAATCATTTTTGTAAGTAAATAGGAGACAATATTTACTCAATTCATCATGAAATAATACAATCATCTTGAAATAATATAAATGCGGATATATAAATAAAAAATTATTATTTTAGTGAGGAAATAAATTTCGTTAGGGAAAATTATATTTACCGGTATGTTTTGTTGAAAAAGGAGTTTATTTTGTTGCAAAAGTTTTGACGTAAAAGAAAAGAAGTATTTAAAATTTCAACACAGCGTAAGCTTTTGGTGACGAAATGTCGATTTCGTGGCAATTATCAATTTCATTGGAAAAAAGTTTTCAATAAACTATTTTAAATAACAAAATTTGGAATTTTGTCAGGAAAAATGATTTTTAGGGATGAATTTGTAATTCGTCCCTAAATTTTCGTTGGGAAAGGCATGTTTTCTTGTAGTGTAAGTATGCTCAAGTTTTATTTTCCCCTAGAACCAGAGATCCTGTGGATCATGATCTAATACTTTTGTCGGTCCATATGCTTGGTCCATGAAAATGATGCATCAATATTGTTTTAACCTTCACTGACAAGTTTGAAAGGGCCAATTAACACAATTGTGGTTCTACAATCTGTTGAGTGGCTTAATTAACATCTTCTTTCTCTAACCTGTGTATGATAGGTGTCTGATATATCAGTACCGAATTTGTTCTTCTCAGTAAATGAGAGACATAGATTCACTAACTTTAGGATGGTTAAAAGTGAAGGCTTAAAGGAATCATGAATACATGCATCATTTTATAAGTGAGACTACACCAGTATGATGATTATGAAGAAATTGGCAAGAGGATGACTTAGACATGTTCTCAATGGCGATGTGGGTGGGTTGGGAACTTCACTAGATGCATAGATTGAGTCAAGAGGAAGACTTGGCAGGCATACTGTCTGTACCCGCTGCATAGGTCAAAATTAAAGGAAATCTATATATAATCTAGGATGTGGCTAAGTGGGATGGGATGATCTATTGAACTTGGTCTCATGGCATTAATAGTCACTTCAAAGGGAAGACAATTAATTTCAAAGCAGGGGGGAGACATATGGGGCACCAAATTAATTGGAAATTATTGAAATCCTATATAGTTGGTAGATATTATGATGTCGCCACCTTTGCTATGTAAGGAGGCCTAGGGAGCCTTACAAAGGCATTGAACACATCAAGATACTATGAGTACTTTTTGTCATCAATAGAGTATATCTTGTAAAAATTGGGAATATTATACAAGTTAAGACATTTTTAACCCTGTAAACTCATGTGCTTTGTGGCTTTCTCTTGCTCATGATCTTGTACTACCTTAGGAATGGTTGGCTTAAATCACCTCTCTCTTTCTCTCTCTAAGTACTGCACCAACCTCACAAAAAAACAAAAAAATTGTGATAAAGTTCAAGGGTGTGACACCTATCGATCATAGAAGGGCAAAACTAAATATTGTGTACATCATTATTTGCATTGATTTTTATTGGGATTATGATATGCTTCATTTGGCATTATACATGACTTGTGTATAGTAGAATAACTCTAACCACAAATATCCGATTTCAACTCCAAATGAGTTAAAAGGCATTTTTGGCCCTCAGCTATTGCTAAGGTATCAACTTAAACCATTAACTAATTTTTTTTTGTCATTTATATCCTTTTTTTTTTTTTTGTCATTTTTACTTTTATAATATTTAAAATTAATAATTTTTGTCATTCTTTTTACATGAAAAATAAAAAAGTCGATTTGTTTGATGAAGTTGGAGCATTTTTATGATTACTGGACTATAATTAAAGATATTCATATTTATTTACTATATTTTATTTTAAAAAAAATTTAAAAAGTTAAGAAAATGCTTTTCTAGTATTTAGTTTCACAAAGAAAAAATAAAATAAAATAAAAATTTATTCACTAAATTATATGTTTTAAAATTATTTAATGCTTAAATATGCTTTTAATTTATTTTATTTTATTATACACCAACTTCATATGAAAAGAATAAAAAAAATTATTGGTTTTAAATACTAAAAATTAAAAATTACAAAAATAATTAGTTAAGGGATTAAATTGATACCAGAGCTATAGTTGAGGGACAAAAATGACCAAAAAAAAGGTTATGGGGCTAAGTTGACACCTAAGTCATAATTGAGAGACAAAAATGTTTTTTAACTCACTTCAAATGGGCATCTTCTCCGTATTTAGAGATGATGGAGCCCACTTTTTTCATTTCCAACTCTCATCAACAATTTTATATTATTTCCGAGATAACTATTTATCTTGCAGATCTTCTTTTGAAGATTAGAATATTTTAAGAATATGATATATGAAATCTTTTATTTATATATAAATATAAAATTATATTAAATAAATAAAAATATATTAAGCACCCAAAATATTTATTAAACTAATAAATATTATATTGCAAGAAATATCATATCGCATTACTAGAAAATAAAATACGTTAATAATTTCTGTAATAAAATTGTATTAACCAAATAATGAAGATACAACATAAGCTAATATGATGATAAATTACGTAGTAATTTTATGTGTGTCATTAAAATTCTTAAAATTATAAATCATTATATTCTTGATCATTGCTTAGATTTACTTAATTAAGTCTTTTCAATAAATGGTTAAAATTTGAATTTTGATTATATCACGTGTTTTGTAGATATATCGGGAGATTTGATCAATTTGAATTCAAAATTACGGAGTTTTGAAGAGAAAAAAAAAAAAATCGAAGCTCAAATGGAAGAATTATCCAAAAGCAGTTTCTATACAAGACGTGGACACGCTTTATTCTCCAGTAAATTCACAGAAGAAATATTTTCTTATAGGACCTTGCTCTTCACTGTTACAATTTGCGTGTTGAAGAGTAAGAACTATTTTTGTTCTATTCACACACCCATCATTTATTTATTTTAAGAAAAAAAAATTAATACTTCAAAATAAATATATTAAAATCATTTTGGGATATTGTATAATGAAAAATAATTCAAAAATAATAAAAATAAAAATATATTGAAAATAAGAAATATGTTACAAAAATATTATTAAAATAACCATTTTATTATTATAAGAATAAAATAATAGGAGAATGATAATATATTAAAAAAAATAACGGGAGAATAGTGATTACTTGAAGATGTGAATAGTGAATGTCCAAATATGAAGATGTATTCTTCACATCTTCAAATTTAGAAATGAAAATTGACCATAATTGGAAAGGATTTTTGTGGTGAAAATATCTATTTATGGAGATGAAGAGCAAAATGGAGCACCTTTAGAGTTGCTATGAGGAGTCATACAAAAGATCAAGTCATAGGTTTCTTATAAGGTGATAATTTTGTCAAAGTTGGTTTATAAACTTAGGCAATCCTTCTTATATTATAGTGCGGCACTACCTCATAATTAAAGGGAAAATTTGTCTTGATCATCAATAATGACTTTCCAACAAGGAGTATACTAATGTGTAAAGTTGCCCATTAGATAAGGCATGCAGGTAGGGGTCAGTATGGTTCGGTTAATTGAACTATGGTATAAAATAAAAATTGATCGTCGGTTTTTGATTTGTTATTTATATAAAAAAAAAACCTAACAATTAATATGGTTAATCAAATCTTCGGTTAACCATTTGTTTGGTTAATAGTATATCGGTTTTTCGGTTAACCATAATTAAAAAATATATTTACAATTCCATAATCATTATTAAAGTTTAAATTATAATAATTATTATAAATACAATAAAATATACAAAGAAAAAAAATGAATACAGTCTATTTATTTGCAATCCCATGCACTTATGCAGTTATAATACATCCATAAATAATATATGAAACATATGAGATTAGATAATTTAATCAAGGTTTTTTTAATCAACCACATGTTGTAACAATTTTAGTAGAAAAAGAAACTAATCCAAAGAAATCACAGCCTATATACTTTGGTTTGGAGGAAAATGGTAAGGAAAAAAGTAAGAGTTATGGATAGAAATGGGAAAATCATTATTGTATGAAATTTGAAGAAGTCATGACTCACTGGGATTGGAGAAACCTATTTTATATATATATTTTTTATTTTTTGGTTGGTTAATCGAAACAACAAATTTTGTATTTTGTAAACCGAAACCTAAATCGAAATCGAGATTTGTGTAAAACAAAAACCAAAATCAAACCGCTCGGTTCAGTTAACCTATTTTTCGGTTTGCTTTTTTGATCGATTTAGTTTCTTAGGTTTTTTTACCCACCCCTACCTGTAGGCTCAATTTGAAATTCAGAAAGTATTAGGGAAAAAATGCTAAATAAAATAATTTTATTATGTTTGGTTTCATAGTAGAAAATATAAACGAAAATAAACTATAATCAAATTCCTCATAAATTTACATATTTTTAAAATTTTTAGTCATAATTTTATTTCTTTCCACTTTTTCTCTTTATTTTCTTTTCTACAGTGAACGTCCCTCACGGAATCGTGATATTGTATTCCTTGAATGTCCCTTCGGGTAATTTTAAAAACTTATAGTTATAAAACATGTAGCATCACAATAACTTTAATTATGGATATCAATTTATAGCGACTCTACACCGGTGCATAGTAAGTCATAAATAATAGAAATTTAATTAATTCTTATCTCCATGTGATGATATAGGATATTGGAATGCATGCAATTGACTCTCCTTAGTAGTGTTGAATCAACTTCAAAATTGTGATAATTTCCTTGTGGGTTATAATGGTCCCTATTTGAGCACATTGTCTTTGTGGACACAAAGATTTAAAGAAAATTAAAGATTTAATCATGCCTGCATAAGGGCGCTCATGATCATAGTTGAAGGTTATACAAGAACTAATGATTATTTATTGAGGCTTTATGGATGACTTAATCATGTGCATAAGGACATCTTGATAAAAACATAATGTTATATAAGGTTTTATAATTAATTATTTTGTCATGGGTGAATTAATTAATTAAAATCAATTAAAATAATTGAAGTAATTAAATAATAAGAGCTCATAAGGATGATTAATTAACTGGGATTCAGTGGGATAGATTAAACAACCCAAACCCAAGTTTGGTCAAAGTCACTTAAGCTAATACAAGAGTTTATACAAATCCCATGAAATGTAAGATTAGATTAGATTATAGACTATAACTTTTCTAATCTTCCAGAGAGTTAAGATTTATTTGGTTTATATTTTTGAAAACTTTTTTTTTTTTTTTTTCAAAAATGACTAAGAAATATGTTTAAGTGACAATGATCACCCATTCTAGACCTAGCATGACCACTAGAGGTTTACCCATCTTTAACTTCGTGATCTCATGGATTAATTGAGGTATTTAGAACCTAACCTGAAAACCTTATTGTTTTGTATTATTTAGAGAAAGAAAATGGAAAAAACCCTCCAAGCTAGCGTTCAAACCTTGTTCTTCTTATTCAACACATTTTATTTGTTAGCATGTGTTTTCCACCAATTAAATGGCGTTTTTTTTGGCTAAATAGAAAAGGTCACAATTTTTTCTATTCAATCAAAAGTACCTTATCAGCATCAATCAATATGATTAGACTGAACATATCAATAATAAATTCATTTAGTTATATTGATTGAGATTAATTATATGGTATTGGTTGAATAGAAAAAACAAATTATTTTGGTTGTTTCTATTTAGACCAAAAAAAAAAAAAATGCCACCAATTAAGGATTTTCCTTCTTTTTTATTTCTTTCGTTTCTCTTTTAGATTTTCTTTGGGAACATTTGATTCTCTTTTTGTTTAAAGCCCTAGATCTGATTTATTTCCATCACTTATTAATATTCATGCCACTGTGGCGAGTTTATGACAATGTGCAATGGAAGAAGGGTTGTTAAATAATTCAACTTAATACTTAAAAGGCTTTTAATTTGGAGAAATCAAAAGCCCTAAAGTCACTAATTTGGGGAAATCAAAATCCAATTGATGCAAAAACCTCTTGGGGCCAAAGACAACCCCAAGTTTTGCTTCGATTCTTCCTTCCTCTTTAGTTTTGCTTTGACCTTGTTTTTCTTCCTTTCTAGTTTTGCTTCGACGATTCTTTCCTTAATCAATGATTGGAACTCTTTCTTCAACATTTTTAAGCACATGAAATAGCAGAGCTTCCAAATGCGACAACGATGTCGTATTGTGCGATTGTGGTTTCAAAGCTTTATTATTGACGGTTTGGAAGAAGACAAATCCAAGAAGGAGATTCTACTCATGCCCAAAATATCATATAAGTAGATGTTTATAAAAAAATTTGTTTGTATTCTTTTACTGAAAATTGATTAATATATATGTTTGTTAGCTGTCCAACTATAAGAAAACAAATGTCGTTTTTTTTTGTGAAATGATTCGAAGATGACACCTAAGGCAAGGGTTGTTATCAATCGAAGGGGGAAAAGAAGTTGCTCCAAATAGAGATTAAGGAAATATGGAAAAGGAGGGACAAAAATGATAGAAATGGTGAAGAAGATGATGATGTGAACAATTTTGACCAACGTAATTCATTGAAGGCCCAAGATTGTTTAGGAACCGATGGGATGAATGAATTGAAGATCAATGAATTGAAAAAAGAGTTGAGTGATTTGAAGACATCATTCAAATGGGACAAGTTTGCTCTAAAGTGCAATGATGTGACGCTCCAAAACCGGGAGTCCGTTGATTACCCATCAACCCGCGGAAATATCTATAGGTATCGGGTAACCCGACACTACAACTTGGAGTCCCATTTACCGAGATCCAATCACAAGTAAAAAGTGACCACACCTTGTCCACTTATCACATTTATGTATAAACATACGCGACTATATCATCAGTATTCTAATAAGAATTTAATTACAATTCTTTTATATAAAAACACTAGTTCTCATCTTTACAAAAATGATTACAAAGTCACAAACTGGCTTTCTTCACCCTTGCGGCCTCAAATGCGAGTCGTCCATCGACATATGTCCAACACCTAAAATGTTTTCCCATATAGGCTGAGCCATGCTCAATAGAGAAAATTCCTACAGAGGCTACTCCCCACCTAAGTGCACATGCAATGTTCACCTAACATTTCACATCAATATTCCAATGAAGAATATGCTAATTCTAAATGGAATCTTACATGCCATGCTATGAAATGGGATGACACTCACCCATGCATCATGTACTGAGTCTTTACCGACTCCCATTATACTTGAGTCCTTACCGATTCCTACCACACATTGCGATGCCAATGTGTTATAAAATCCCTCATTTGTGGATTACATTCAATGATCATTTTATAAAACAAATTCATTTGTTTTCAAACTAAAAGCTTTTTGGATGTTACACCTCAATAGTCATTTATATATTCAAAACCATGTGTCTTTTTGTGGGCAACGAATTTTTGGGGTTCCACCGTAGGCTTTGCACGCTTCTACACTTTCTCACCGGAGCCACCGCTGAAATATGTATAACTATGTACCGGTCTTTCACTTTATGAGATGTCTATCCCTGCTTGTTATTACCCGACACATATTTTCATTTTCATGTAAGCAACCATGCGACTTTGTTAGACTTCGTCCAATGGTACCGAGTCCACCAATCAATCACCAAACACACGCGCATCATATCATGTAATTCATACACCTACGTCATGTGTGATGTTCTCAGGCATAAATGCAATGCGATGTGCCATTGCATGTCTATATCATGTCAGATATATGATGAATGCTATATGGACAATTTAATTCATGCATATTATAACACATGCTTATAATTTCCAAACATCATTCATTCAATGTCAATATAGTAGCACACATATATTAACAATCAATATAATAGCACATATATTAACGGTCAATATAATAGCAATATATAAATTAATACGATACAAAGCGATAACGATCATGATCAACCCATACAGTTACAAAAACCGATCAAAGGGACTAATAAATGTGCCATACACTGACCATAACCCGGCCTCAACCATGACTATAAAAGGCCATAGAATCAATCAAAATCAAAATTCACACACATGCCACACGTCGGGCCTCAACAGTTTAATTAGGGCTACAAAACGAGCTATGGAACGGTCTCAAATCAACCCAATCGCATCAAATCAAGACTGAAACCACCCAAAACTGACACAAACCTAAAAACAACCCGTTTCACTTCAACCCCGGGAAATGGACCATAACATGAGCTGTAGAGGTCAAATTCGGGTGATTCAAAGACTAACATCAAGTTCACAAATGCAACTACAACTTCTATGAAGGACACGAGTCCAAAGTCCCTCATTTTCCCAAACGAAAACTTGTCCCAAAATCAGGCCAATGTGTAGGATCAAAACCGGGGCAGCATTATCTCATTCCAAAATTTGGCCAAACTGCCCCTTAAGGCAAAAAACACAACCACACAGCCCTGGGGGCAGGAAAATAAACCAAAGTATGAAGAATCCTTACTTCTTGAGCCGCAGAACCCTCACACGTAGATGGACTTTACTCCTGGTCTCGACGACTCGACCATTAACACCGAGGATCACGAAGAAAACCGCCGGTTCTCTTTTCTCTCCTTCCTTTCCTCATTTTTCCTTCTTTATCTCATTTCTCATTTCTTTTTTTTCTCTCTTTCTTGTCTCTCCACTCCAACTGATTTCCTTCATTTCCTTTTCTTTCCTCCCTTTCCTTTTCTCTTTCTTTTCTCCCCACCGTTTCTCCCCCACTCAAACCGATCTCCTCTCAGGTGTGACACGGTTTCCATCATGCCATGTGTCATCCACATGTCCATGACACATGATTCACTTTCCATGTGTCACATGGACACATGCTCTAATGTGGCACATGCCACACACATGGCTCTCATGCCATGGACATAACTCCCATCATGCCATGTGGCATCACGCCATGTGTCACCATGCCTTTGGTTAGTTTTGTCTCATAATACGTGAAAATTCCGATCATATCGGAATTTAACAAAATTCGTCTGGGTAACTAGATTTTGTGAGACGAAACCAATGGTGCGGTCCGTTTCGTCATCCGATACTTAGAAAATTTATAGGGTTTCAACTTGTACTGTAGCGGCAAATTTCTATTTTGCCATTTTTCAGAAAAAAATTGATTATTTCCGGGTTTTACAAATGCACTGTTTTGTGTTTGTTTATCCTTTGCCTTATTCATTTTAATGTGGATGTAAAACAGTTAAGAGAATGAAAGCTGGAATTTTGTAATTGTATAACAATGCAATGATGGTTGATGTATTTTGGCTTATTAAATGAATGAAAGTTTGAATGATTTTTGTTCAATTAGCTATGTTCTATTCTATTGCATGAATGAAGTAAATCAACACTTGAATTTAAATCAACACTTGAAACATATATCTAAGTGTAGACCCCTAATTTGTACTAGGTTTAGTTTTCCTTTTTTTTTTTTAATTATTTTTTTAACTTTTTTTAATTGATTTTACCATATTTGATTCTTTTGATTTGATTGGAATTTATTATGGACAGATCTTTTTTTTTTTTTTTTGAAGAAGGAAAGTTTTATTTATTTTCTTAAGAAAGGGGGAGACGGGGAAAAGAAAGAAGGAGATTGTAACGCCTCAAAAATACATTTTCATGCATTATTTTACTTTATAGCATTTTCTGCTATTATAATTTTTTTTTATTCGATATTTTATTGGTTTTAAGTGATAAAAATAGAGGTTTTTAAAGTGAGAATTCGTATAGTGGATTAGTGCACCACAAATTAAGCCCTAGTAGTTTAATGATATGTTTAGAGTATAACACAAGTTAAAATAAAACTGGAATTAATACAAGAGTCAAGGTTAAATTGGTAAAATGTTAAATGAGGACCCAAAGGTCATAAATGAAGAAGAGTATATGCCAAAGTAGAAATGTGATAAGTTGTTGTGCAAATGAAATATAAATGAAGGGCTTTAAAATGGGAAATTAAGTCAAAATGTCTTTAATAAACATGACCTTGTACATTAGGTGAGATAAAACCAAATCTTGTCTTGTAAAGGGGGAGAACACGTTTTGGTTTTGGGAGAGCTTAGGGCTACGGTGCTTGTGGGAGATGATGCCAAATTTGGTTTGATTTACTCAATTTTGTTCAAGGTTTTATGTGATCAAGAAATGAGTAAGAAGGTATTAAGAGAAAGCTACAAGACAAGAAGATCAAGGTTAGGAATCTCCCCGACTCTCTTTGATTTGCTCGTTTGCAAAACCTCATTTTTGTATATGTTTGAGCAGAGTTCAACAGCCTTTTGCTTTGATTAGGATTAGTTTTGAAGAATTTTTGTATAAAAGAAATGTTGGGGTTTTAGGGGAGACGCTGTCAAAATTTTCCAAAACCCATGTTTTTATTTTGGCCATTATTCATCCAAATTAAGTGATTCAAATTTATGGGTAAACTAGACTTCTAGGATAACAAATTTCCTTGAAATAAGTGTATTCAAAATTGGACCCCATTAGACCCAAAAATACGTCAAAGAAGCTTGTTTCAAATTGCTCCTGCTTGGTACGCTTGGTGTTTTGGTACAATTTTGGTATTTAGGGCTATGTTGAGTTTCACTCACCAAATCTGAGTGATTCAAATTCTGGGTAAAATAGACTTCTAGGAGAACAAATTGCCTTGAAATGAGTATATTCAAATTTGGACCCTTTTATCCAAAAATTCGTCTAAAGGGAGCTCTGATTATAGGAAAATTCTAGTTATGTTTTGAAAATAGAGTAGTTCCGGTTGTTCAAGACATATCTTGAGTTTCGGTGCTCCGAATTGGATGATTCTAATTTATGAATAAAATGGATTTATAGAGGAACAATGGACTTAAAGGAAGTTGGATAAAATATGGTTCATTTTTCCTAGAAAATTTTACAAGTGAAGGTGTATTGGGCAGAAATCAACCCTAACCAAAAACACTAGCATGCATGACTGATATTTTTCTATGTTTGTGATGGACTAGGGGTTAGTGATCAGGAAACCTGAGTAAGATCGGGATTCCAAGGATAGGAGTCAAGGAGTGACAACCTTTTTGGTTTGTTCTTCTCATTTCTTTTCTTATTGTAGCTTTGTATTGGATTTATCAAAAACCGAAATGATTTACATGGGAAAATTGCATGTGTTCTTTGTTTTTAACCATAAACAAATTTGTCTTAAGTGATTGGGAAATTGATTGCAAATGGATTGCCATGAAAACTGCATGAGTGTCAAAATATGTTTATTGGGATATATATGTATATACAATATTGTAATTTACTATGACTGAGTATTAATGCCCTTAAGAGAATGTTATCCATCATATTCGAAAGGCGATAAATTTTGGTATACTAATAAGGGTCAATGTAGCAGTATTGCGGACGAAATGATTTATAGTGGCATATCGACCGTAACTCAGCGGACAAGATCGTTAAGGTACACAAATGAATTTGTAAATAACTACCAAGAGGCCTAGCTGACTATACCTGTTATTAAATGTTTTTTTTATCAGCTCAGAGTTCAACGTGACCGTGCCTGACTATCTCATCCAAATTCATGGTTGAATTTTAAGGTCAAACTTATATGTGTGAAAATGGCACTGAGTTTTGAATGAAAAATTAACATATATATTGTTTATTGTGAATACCATTGAAAATGCCAAAATGTTGTTTTCGAAAAGATACATATTTTGTGTTTGATTGAAATGAGGATAGAAATGCATAGAATCACTAAACATGAAAATGCTTAGTGCGTTGTTTTATCACGCGCAGGTACCAAGTGAATAGGGGCAAAATCAAAGACTGTAGAGCCCGAAGTCATCGTCGAATCATGCAGAGTATAAGTAAATGCTCCGTCTCATGCATACATTTCATTTTAAAAAAGAAAAAAAATCATGTAATTGTTTTGAATTGCAAACAAAGATGTATAAATCTTCATGGGAATAGTATATAAAACTTACGTTTAGACATGAACTATAATGTTTTGTAAATGATTTAAAAAGGGCAAGAAATGTCGTCTTGTATAAATGTGAGAATTGAGCAAATGATGGGCTCTCTACCTTGATTGATGTATATTTTTATATATATAATGTGTATTAGTAATGAGATCATATTTTCATACATACATAACATGATTTAAATTGGATATTAAATATCCCATCGAAAATAAGTATATGAAATGTGTTTTACAGATAAATGGATTTAGTGATCCACGTCCTCGGGTCCGGTCCAACAGTCGGGTCTAGGGGGTGTAACATTTATTTTGGTATCAGAGCTTAGGTTTAGGCGATTATATAAATTGATTTTTGAAATTGTGTGTGACATGCATTGCATTTGCATATAAAAGGATGACGACTCTGATGCGGATCTTGTCGGTCTTAATAGGTTAAGCATGGAAAGTTTAGGCCACCATGGGGTCAGAGGTGACTCGGGAAGTCACCCAAATAGCCCCACTAGTGTGGATGGTGGGCAAGCGTCCCATGCTCCATCGATACATGAACAAGGATAAGCCGCATGAGGTACTATGGATATCCTCCAACGCCTACATCAGAAAGAAAGCAATAAGAACTGGCCTCGAAGTTGTCTCTCAAAGGACAGCAATTGAGAGAATGGCAAGATACCGACCCATAGATTTTCTTAGGAAGAAAGATGATGAGCCTTCCATGGTGGAAAATTGGCTCGAAAGAATAGAGAGAATGCTTCGACAAATGTATTGCACACCAGAGGAAAATTTAGAGTGTGCGATCTCACTACTTCAGGATGACGCTTACCAATGGTGGGTGTCCGTGACTAGAACTGCACCACCGAAAAGTGTTACGTGGGAGTTTTTCATAGTAGAATTCAGGAAACAATACATGGGTCATATCTACCTTAGCAATATGAGAACAGAGTTCCATAATTTGAAGTAGAGGCAGATGAGTGTGACAGAGTATTAGAGGGAATTCACCTGGTTGAGCAAGTATGCCCCAGAGATGCTAGTTACAAAGGAAGAAAAGTGTCGTAAGTTTGAGGATGACCTAAATGACTATATTCGAGCCTATGTCACAGGGTTCGGCCATGATGATTTCTCTAAGATTGTGACATGTGTGTTAAATGTTGAAAGGGTAAAGAAAGAAGAGTATGACGTAGAAGAAAGAAGATGTGTGGTAAGAAAACCTGACTACCAAGTTCAGATAGCAACTTAATAAAAGTTTATAGGTCCACGTGGTTCTTAGTCACCACACTACATGGACCAGCTCAAACTACCAATAGTAAGACTATTCTACCAAGCACCGGGCCAAGAGCTGGGCGGCCCTGTGAGGTTCTTCGAGAGGACTAGCCCTCTTATTTTACACATTGTGGGAGGAGACATAAAGCGAGATTGTCAGAGATCAATGTGTGCTTCGTTGGTTTATGGATCCAATGAGCACAAAAAGATCGGCTCCTAGAGCCCGCTCTACATAGCACCCCGATTGGGGGTAGCTTCAGCGCATTTAAGGAAGTAAGGACAACAAGAGAGTTGCATCACCGAGCGCTCCGAGGCAAGCAAATGCACTACAGGCGCATAGTGATGCTCGTGTCTGCACCTGCATGCATAATGAAGGCATTGAAGATAAAAATGCCTGTGTGATAGTTAGGTACTTCCATATCTTGAGACTATTATACATGCATTGATAGATCCAAGATCAACCCATTCCTATGCTCATTTCCCATTCCGAGGTCGGTAGTTTATCAAGAGTGAAACTCGAGTATGATATCTTGGTGACAAATCCGGCCAGCAAGATAGTGTCAATGCGGAATAGAGTTTACAGAGATTGTCCCATAAGAATACGAGAGTATGAGTTTCCAGGAGACTTAATCGAGTTATCATTTAGAGAGTTCGATGTGATATTAGGGATGGATTGGTTATCCTGACACCAAGTGGTAGTTGATTGTAGAATGAAGAGAGTAACTTTGAGAACACCGAGTGGCAAGGAAGTAACTTTTATCTACAAGAGATTGAACCACCTCTCTAATGTGATATCCGCCGCCGCTGCCAGAATGATGGTTCAGAAAGGGGGTGAAGCCTACTTGGTGTATGTGGTTGATACGAAAAAGGCGGAGCCTAGTACTTTAGACATCCCTACAGTTTGTGATTATTTGGAAGTGTTTCTAGAGGAGTTGTCCGGATTGCCTCCATAAAGAGAAATTGAATTCTCAATTGACGTTGTTTTAGGTGCCGCTCCAGCATCCATTACACCGTATAGAATGGCTCCGGTGGAGTTAAAAGAGTTGAAGCTTCAGTTGCAAGAATTATTAGATAAGGGATTTATTCGTCCGAACGTATCACCATGGGGAGCTCTAGTACTCTTTGTTAAGAAGAAAGATGGTACACTTCAGTTGCTTGTTGATTATAGACAACCGAACAAAATGACAGTGAAGAACAAATATCTGTTACCCAGAATTGATGACTTATTCGACCAATTGACAGGTGCGAGTGTCTTTTCGAAGATCGACCTACGTTTTGGATTTTATCAATTAAGGATTAAGGATGCGGATGTGAATAACACGACGTTTAGAACGCGATATGGACATTACGAGTTCCTTGTAATGCCATTTGGGTTGACAAATGCACCAACGGCTTTCATGGACTTAATGAACCGTGTTTTCCGACCGTTTTTAGATTGGTTTTTCATGGTGTTTATAGATGACATCCTTATGTATTCAAAGGATCGGGAAAATCATGATACGCACCTTGAGAAAGGAACAGTTGTATGCAAAAATGAGTAAGTATGAATTTTGTTGAGTTAGTGTCTTTATCGACACATTGTATCGAAGAAGGAATTAGTGGTGGATCTGGCCAAGATAGAAGTGATTCTCGAATGGAAACCACGAGAAGTGTCACGAAAGTTCAGAGCTTCCTAGGCTTAGCAAAGTTACTACGTATGTCGGTTAAGGGTTTTCAAGATTATACCGGCGACGAGATTACTCTAAAAGAATGTGAGACGGAGGAGCAGCGTCAAGCTAGTTTTGAAAAGTTGAAAGCATTTTTAACCAAGGCTCTAGTTCTTAATCAGTCGACCTTTGGTAAAGAACATGTGATCTTTAGTGATGCTTCATTAAATGGACTCGGATGTGTCCTTATGTAAGAGTAACGGTAGCTTATGCTCGCTGCAGTTGAAGCCATAAGAAAAGAATTACTCCTACGCATGACGGAATCGCCGCCATTGTGTTTGCATTGAAAATATGAGACACTACCTTTACGCAGAGAAAAGTGTCAGATCTACACCATCGCCAAAGTCTTAAGTATTTCATTCTCACAAAGGGAGCTTAACTTGAGACAACGAGATGGATGAAATTAATCATGATTATGATCAGGCTTATCGATTACCACCGGAAAGCTAATGTAGTGGCGCATCGCTTTGAGTAGAAAGTCGTTGTAACATTACAAGTGTCACTGCCTTACTGTCATTATCGATGACGATGCAATAAGGCTAATTAATGGCAAGACCATATCTATTAAATCAAGTGTAGGAGGCACAAAAGAGTGAAGAGAAATTTTTTGCCATTATAAGTCATAATGAGGAAAGAAACTGAGTTTTCAGTGAATGAGGATGAATTCTTGTATTATAGAGACCGGGTTTGTGTACCCAATGATAATGAGTTGAAGAAATCCATTCTTGAAGAGGCAATACAATGGACCTTGCTAAGGGCATTCAGCACAAAATGTATTAGGATTTGAAGACTTCATACTGATGGTCCGGAATGAAGAAAGATGTTTCGGATTTTGTGACCAAAATGTAAGGAAAAGGGGAGGGTGAAAGTTTTAACATCAAGTTCCTTCGAGTTTGTCAGTGTTCCTATTAGAATACTCCGAGTGGGAAATGGAACCAATCACAAATGACTTTGTGGCTTCAAGCTACTTACTGGGATGTGGAGAAAAGCATGATTTAGTTTGGGTCGTGGTAGATCGATTGACGAAGTCAGCTCACTTCCTACCAGTAAGAACCGATTATTCACTTGATAAGTTGGCAAAGCTTTACATAGAGGAAATAGTTTAGTTACATGGGATTATTATGTCTATCATTTCAGATAGAGATCCGAGGTTCACCTCGAGATTTTAGGGAAAATTACAAGAGGCTTTAGGCACTCGGCTAAATTTCAGTACTACTTTCCACCCACAGACGGATGGACAATCTGAGAGAGTTATTCAAGTTTTAGAGGATATGCTTAGAAGTTCTGTGATCGACCATGAGGGTAGTCAGATAGACATATTCCTCTAGTTGAATTTTCAGATAATAATAGCTTTTGCCGAAAGTATTGGAATGACACTTTACGAGGCTCTTTATGGAAGGAAGTGTAGAACACCAATGTGTTGGACAGAGTTAAGTGAGAAGAAAGTAATTGGCCCCGATTTGATCCAAGAGACCGAGGAGAAATTGAAAATGATTAGAGAAAGATTAAAGGTAGTCGCGGATAGACAAAAGTCTTACACCGACTTGAAGAGAAAAGACATTCAATATGAGATCGGTGAGAAAGTGTTCTTGAAAGTTTCTCCTTGGAAGAAAGTCATGAGATTTGGGAGAAAAGGCAAGTTGAGCTCTAGGTTCATTGGGCTGTATGAAGTGATCGAGAAAGTGGGTCCGATGGCATATAGGTTAGCCTTACCTCCAGAGTTGGAAAAGATCCATAACGTTTTTCACAATGTTAAGGAGGTATAGGCTCGACACTCACATGTGGTCTCTCGTAGATTATTGAGCTCATTCCGAATTTAACTTACAAAGAGGAACTGTGAGGAATCTGGCTCGAGAAGTCAAATAATTGAGAAACAAACGAATCCCATTAGTCAAAGTATTGTGGAGAAACACAAGACTGAGGAAGCCACGTGGGAAAGTGAATAAACTATGCGTCAGCAATATCCACAATTGTTCATTAAAGGTAATTTTGAAGACGAAATCGCCTAAGTGGGAAGGAGTTGTAACGTCCCAAAAATAGCATTTTCGTTTTATTATTTTACTTTATAGCATTTTCTGTTGTTATAATTTTTATTTTATTTTATTTATTCGATATTTTATTGGTTTTAAGTGATAAAAATAGAGGTTTTTAAAGTGAGAATTTGCATAGTGGATTAATGCACCCCAAATTAAGCCCTAGTAGTTTAATGATATGTTTAGTGTATAACACAAGTTAAAATAAAACCAGAATTAATACAAGAGTCAAGGTTAAGTTAGTAAAATGTCAAATGAGGACCCAAAGGTCATAAATGAAGAAGAGTATATGCCAAAATAGAAATGTGATAAGTTGTTGTGCAAATGAAATATAAATGAAGGGCTTTAATGCAAAAATGGGAAATTAAGTCAAAAATGCCTTTAGCCAAACATGGCCTAGTACATGAAAAGGAGATAAGACCAAATCTTGTCTTGTAAATGGGGAAGAATACGTTTTGGTTTTGGGAGAGCTTAGGGCTACGGTGCTTGTGGAGGATGAAGCCAAATTTGGTTTTATTTACTCCATTTTGTTTAAGATTCACATGATCAAGAGCAAGTAAAGAAGGTACAGGAGCTAGTGAAGATCAAGAAGAGATCATGTTAGGAACCCTCCTAACTCACTCTCGATCGTTGCCGCTTGGTAATACCTTCATTTTTGTATATATGTTTGAGTTAGAGTTCAAGCAGCCTTTTTTATTTGATTAGGATTGGTTTTGAGGAATTTTTGTATAAAGGAAATACTGGGGTTTTAAGGGAGATGCTGTCAAAATTTTCAAAACTCCATGCTTTTGTTTTACCATAACTCGCCATTACTCATCCAAATTGAGTGATTCAAATTTATGGGTAAACTAGACTTCTAGGAAAACAAATTTTTCTTGAAATAAATGTATTCAAATTTGGACCCTATTGGACCCAGAAATATGTCAAAGTGAAGCTCTATTTTCGGGCAAATTCTGGTTCTGGTTTGGCACGCTTAGTATTTAGGCTATAATGAAGCCTACCATCCAATTGAAAGGATTCAAATTCTAGGTAAAATAGATTTAGGAGAACAAATTTTCTTGAAATAAGTGTATTCAAATTTGACCCCATTGTACCTGTAAATTCATCTATGGGGATTTCGACATAGGGAAAATTTTGGTTATGTTTCTTGAAAATAGAGTAGTCCCATTGTTTAGACATATGTCGAAGCCAAGGTTCGACCGATGATTTCAATTTCTCGAATAAAATTACGATAGTATGAACAATGGACTTAAAGGAAGTTGGGTAAAATATGATTCATTTGTTCCTAGAGAATTTTACAAGTGAAGGTGTATTGAGTAGAAATCAACCCTAACCAAAAACACTAGCAAACACGACTGATATTTATCTATTTGTGATGGACTAGGGGTTGGTGACGAGGAAACCTGAGTAAGATCGGGATTCCAAGGATAGGAGTCAAGGAGCGACAACCTTTTTGGTTTATTCTTCTCATTTCTTTTCTTATTGTAGCTTTGTATTGCATTTGTCATAAACCAAAATGATTTACATGGGAAAATTGCATGTGTGCTTTGTTTTTAACCATAAAAAAATTTGTCTTAAGTGATTGGGAAATTAATTGCAAATGGATTGCCATAAAAACTGCATGAGCGTTAAAATGTGTTTATTGGGGTATATATGTTTATACAATATTGTAATTTACTATGACTGAATATTAATAGCCTTAAGAGAATGTTATCCGTCATATTCGAGTTAAGGATAGATTGGTATACCAATAAGGGCTAATGTAGCAAAGATCGCGAATCTAAATGATTTATGCTAAGTATTATCTCGTAAGACCCGAGAAAATTCCAATTTTCTGAAAAATGGCAAAATATTAATTTCGATCAAAATCCGAAATTTTTCTAGATCTCGGATGATGAAACGGATTTCACCGTTTGAATCGTCTCGCGAAATCTAGCTACCAAGTCGACTCACACCTTGCAGATGCTCCGAATTTGCATCGCTTTTTCGAAAGCCGTATCGGTGCCATAAAATCCATATGTGATGTGACAAAAGTCACCTATAACATGTACTCATGTGACACATGTTGCATGAGTAGAGAGACGATAAACAGACGGCGAGACAGCACGCTAAGTTAAAATCAAGAGAAGGGACATGGATGACATTTTTGAATTCTTAATGAGATAAGGACAAAACATGAATAGTGGTCATCTCCTACCTTGAAAAGCCAAAAGAAAACGTGCAGGGGAGAACAAAATTTACAGTGGCTTAGGTTTTCTCGACGGTAGAGAGAGAGCGCGTTACTCTCTAAGATCCCTACGATCGGATCGTGAGAATTTTCAGTTAAGGCGAGCGTTCTACGCAATGGCGCTCGTGTACTCTGCTTTATGAGCTTCAACAAACTCAGAGGTAGGGTTTTATCCACGGAGTTACACTTGCAAGTGTTTTGTTAATGATTGCTGATTTGAGGCCGTGAGGGCCGTTGATCATCCCAAAACTTCGGACCGACCGGGATTTCGAGCTCGTTCAGATGTTCCCACTGACTGCCTGGGCTGCCTGTGGTCATGATTTATGCATTAAATCATGTTATGGTGCAAGGAGGCCGGAATGGCCATGATTTCAGTTCACAAAGTGGAACCGATGTTAAGATTGGCCGTGAACAAGAACCCGAGGGTTTCCCACTGCTCACGTGAATAAAGGTTCACAAAATATTTCGTGAGAAAATGTGTTTAGCCGAGCAATTCAAATTGAATTGTTTCGTGTTTGTTAATTAGCCTATGTGAGCTAATTTTTGGTGTAATGGATTGAGAATTAATATAATATGTTGTTGTGGATTTAATTTATATCAATATATGCATGATGATGTATTTGCATGTGTTATAAATCAGGTTGAAATGACATAATGCATTTCATATGCACCGGCACTCTAAATTGGGGTGTGTGTGCATGGCATGAAAGAAAAATAAAACGTAACATGGCGAGCGAATTTCACAGATGATTTTTCGGAGAATGGTGTTGGGAGATGGTCCTACAATTACACGTCGGAGGAGCCCATGTATTGTTTTGAAGGTTCTCCAACACATTCGCCTCGGAGGGTAGTCCCATATTTTTACCGAAATTCTAGAGGTATTTTCGAGAACAACAAGTTTTGTTTTGAAAATGATGTTTTCTCATACATGGCTTAGGCAAGTGTGAGGGAGTCGGTGAGGACTCGGGACATGGGTTGGAAATTTAGACATTCAAGTAGGATCACAAATTTACTTGAGTGTGTGTTTACATTGGATCATTGAATATGCACTTAGGTGGGGAGTAACCCATTTATGGTGATTCCACTACTTGGCGATAGCTCACCCTGTTGAGGGAATATCATTTCGGGCACAAAGAGCGCTCGAGGAGACGATTCGCTTTAGAGGCTGATTTTGAAGAAAGCCGGTTGTGGTTTTGATAAGCTTCGTATAGCATGTATTAAAATCAGAATTTTAATATATGTTCAATAAGAGCTTATGTATAACTCTCAACCATGTAACATAATTGGTTGAATGTATTCGATGAGTATGACATGTAGCTTAAGTGGCCATTTTACTCATGTGTGTCTCAGAATAAGGAGATGTATAGGATTTTCCAGCCAAAAGGATTCCGGCAGTCAACTGACCCCCGGATTCGGGCGTCACAGCTGCATCGCAGCCTAGGCTTACGACACCAGGAGCTCGGTTCAGGGGTATCCATCACCACTGGGTGGTTTGGATGTAGGCTAGGTATGTGATTACCTAGACAATCACTTCGACAAATAAGTAGCCCCGCCGCCAGAGGGACAGAGAAGATACAAGACATTCCTCCATAGCCCTGATCGAGGAGCCGCTTCACTCGTGAGTCGCACGTGGCACCTCCTCACACAAAAAGCAGAGAGGTCGTTAGGGGGCCGAGGCAGAGGACGAGGCCCATAGGCAGGGACGTCAAGAGTTCAGGGGCGTGTCTACGCCATCACACCGCTTAGCTGAAGCCGCTAGACGCCCGCCAGGCTGTGGTAATGCTTTTACATCTCGCCTACGGGCAGAGTGTTATTTGATTCGTGCTTCGTGATCTGGTCTATCATTGCGACATCGCGGATAGAGCCGACTTAGAGGTTGAGACTGGAGGCAAACTCCTTGTAAGTGCGAGTTCTCCCTAGGGATTGGTGGCGAGGATAGATGATGGGGTCGGGTTGCGAAGTCAGAGATCTCGAGGACTCTACTCATGCTGGGACCTCGAGGATCATGGACATGCCGCAGTCTGATGTCATCTCGGGATGGATCGCTGACGCTTACAAGGTCGTTATCGATTATGAGCTGCAGAGGGCTACCGCCACATGTAGGATTTTCCGCATTTCGTGTGGTATTTCCTAGGATAAGATGATATTTTACCTGCATAAGATACGAGTCCGGTGCCATGATGCTTGAAGTGTGTCGTCTAGCTGAGCCTTACCTTTGCAGGACGAGGAGAGACCAAAATTTTAGATCTACCTCAAGTAGTTTAAGTAGTATGTGATGTTTTTCCCGATGAGCTACCCATTTCTCCGCAGAGGGTTGTAGACTCAGATTGAGTTACACTGTACTTCACCCATCTCTATGACTCGCACAAAGATGGCCCCACTCCCAGCTGGGCAGAACTCGCAGTCCAGCCATGTGAGCTACCGACAGGCCCATTAAACCGAGCTTTTTCACCATGTGGGCGCCCGCTTCATGGCGAAGAAGAAAAGATAAGGACCTCTGACCGTGCATTTACCAGCAGATAGCTGGAATGTGGTTACGATCAAGAATCGCATCATCACGAGGATCAAGGACTCATTTGACCACTGAGAGGAGCGAGTCTACTCAAGATGCACCTTCACCGGTTACCATCACCGAGGGTTAGAGACAGATATCCCAAGACAACATTTAGGACGTTATGGGGAATTTGAGTTTACTGATGCTCCTTTGATCGACGAACGCGCCAAGAAGTATTCACACTCATGCATGTGGCATTCCAACCCTATCTAGACGCTCGTCAGAGTCTTCGTGGATGATATTTTGATATACCACAAATGAGTGGGAGCATGAGTATCACTCGAGGATACATTACATTTGCCGAGAGACCATCGCCAGGTACGCCGGGCCCAAAGAAGTGCCAGTTTCTCAGTTTACTATGGTGAGATTTTTCGGGACACGCAGGTCAGATCGCGTGTCGCTGGACCTGCAGGCGTCGGGCGCCGTGATGAGTCGAGAGGCCAAGCCGCCCGTGAGACACGTAGTTTCTTGGGATTGGTCAGTACTACAGATTCATCGAGATTTCTCCCGATTGGCAAAGATCTATGATGAGATTGACCCTAAGTAGTCGGCCTGATCGGGATGACCGATGAGGAGGCATTCCAAGAGTCAAGAGGAGACTTACTCACCTCCTATCTCGATAGTCCTCGGACAGGGGGCAGGGCACACAAAGCAGGCCAGATGCCCCGGTGGCCTGGACCAAGATGTGTTTTGAGGCAAATCGAGGGTAGTAGCTTACGGTTCCCACATCAATAATCGCTTGTGCACTACTCCCACACACGACTGGAGTCATGACCGAGTCTCGCCTCAAGACTGCGCCACTACTTATATCAGCGAGTAGTTCGAGGTGTACTGCATCATAAAAGTCCGAACTATATCTTCACGCAATGACTCTCAACATGAGGCAACGCAGATGACGGAGTTCCTGTGAGGATTATGACTTCACTTTGCACTACCATCCTCGTAAGGAAAATGTGGGTGGCTGATGCACTACCTAAGTCACGAGCGTTGGCTAGTATAGCTTCTCGTGAGTGAAGCATGCTCGAGACTGTGGATAGCTCGCTACAAGACAAATGAGCGTGCCTGTGGTACGTTAGGGAGTTTAAGTATTACACTGCCTCACTGAGCGAGTGATCGAGCCTAAAGCAGACGCAGAGATAGTGTCCATCAAGGACCTGCACATCAGACAAGGATGAAAAATGGACCGTCCACTTCTGATGGTAGTCTGTGATAGGGGACAGTAGTGTACTCTCCACTTGACCGATTCGAGAGAGGAGATTCTCAGGAGTTTCATCGCTTCATTCATTGCAGATCCAGTGGTACGAAGATGTACCAGATCTTCACGCGCACATCGAGCTGACGTAAGATACATAGGGGACTTTGTTCAAGATGTCTCAATGTGGTCGTGCCAGGTTAAGGTTGGAGTACCGTGGGCCAAGAGGCTACTTCACCATCGAAGTGGCCGAGTGGAAGGGAGCACGCTACGGTTGATTTTGTATTCACTTGCCACGGACACCGCAGACATGACGCGCAGAGGCGATAAGTGGACGCCACGGTCGGAAGCAGACATTTTCTTAGCCGTGCGAATGACCTTCATCGAGAGATTCTACCTGCTGTATATTTGAGAGATATTCCGGCTACATGGAGTACCAATATCCATAGTGTTGGATAGGGACCCGAGGTTTACGCGAACTCGGGAAGAGTTTCCAAAGGCTATGTATGGCCACTCCGCGATCATGAGCACAACCCTTCCACCACGCATGCATGCTCGCCAGAGAGACTACAGTAGCCAGAGGACAGTCGCAGCACGCCATTCCGGATCATAAGGGTAGCCGGAAGAGCAATCGCTCTTAGCGGAATTCCGCCTACAACAACAGCTATCGGTACGAAAGATACCTACTGACCGTACGGCGATCGTATGAGGCCGCGCAAAAGTCACCGCTATGTTGGATCGAGGTGAGAGAGCCCATCACTGTCTTGATTCGATTAGAGACACTCTCCGAGTAGCTGGGTGAGCTTGATACAGCCATTTTCTCGCCGTAGTTGGAAGCAAGAGCTGGCGCTGATGTACCACGTCGACCTCTTGTGAGTTCGAGGTCGGGATCACGCCTTCAAGGTGATGCCTAAGAGGAGGTGGTCGTTCAAGCTACGGAAGTTATCGCGAGGTTTACTGGGCCTTTCGAGATACTCGAGAGGGCAGCATCGCTGCTGCATCAAGTTGGCTTTACCACCACATGTCGTGTCCACTAGGTATTTTAATAGTTTCCATGCTCTAAGTATACCGCATCCAAATTACGCGGATTAGTGACAAATTGAGGTCGATAATCGGCCGGGACCTTCGGGAGGAGGACTAGTGTGCATTTTTGATAGCCGTGATCAGGTTTTGCGACGCAAGACCGTGAGGATAGTAAGGGTTCTATGGCGGCACTATGGAGTGGAGTAGTCAACGTGGGAGCTCGAGGACATGATACAGCCACCATCCTCGTTTAGGATGAAGGTATGTGGTTTAGCCGCTTAATATTTAAATGACGAGTTTACATGCATAAGATAGTGCACTCTGCATATGCATGTGAGTGATTAGATTGTTCAGAATTTCGACTAAATTTCTTTGGCGAGGAGAACGTAAGAATCCGAGAAAATCTCCACTTTCTCTCAAAACGCAAAATCGTAATTTCGATCAAAACCCGAAATTTTTCTAGATCTTGGATGACAAATGGATTTCACCGTTTGAATCGCCTCACAAATCTAGCTACCACGTCGAATTTCATTAATTTCGAGACAATGACCATACCGCTGAGACGCAAGATCAATGTGAAAACGACACACGATGACAAAGTCACCTATAACATGTACCATGTGACAATATGTTGCATGAGTAGAGATGATGGAAACGGATCGGCCGAGATTGTGCCACGGTCAAATCCAAGAGAAGTGGACATGATGACATTTTTCAATTCTTAATGAGATAAGGACAAAACATAAATAGTGGTCATCTCCTACCTTGAAAAGCCAAAGGAAAACGTGCAGGGGAGAACAAAATTTACAGTGGCTTAGGTTTTCGATTTGTAAAGAGAGAGTGTGCCACTTCTCTCTAAGATCCCTGGGCCACCTGGATCGTCGCATTTCTGGCCAAGAAGGAAAGTGGCTCACGCAGCGAGGCTTCTCATGCGTACGGCTTTAAGAGTTTCGACAAACTGGTGGGAGGTAGGGGTTTTTATTCTACTTGAGTTACACTTGTTTAAGTGTTTTTGTTAATGATTCGGCTGATTTGAGGCTGGTGGGTAGCTTGATCTGGCCCTAAAACTGGCATTCAAATTTTGTCGGGATTTCGAGTTTCGTCGATGAAATTCTACCCGATCGTTGGGGTCGCCAGGTTGCGGATTTATGCATTAAATCATGTTATGGTATGCGAGGTCTAAATGGCTATGGATTTCGTTCACAAAAGTGGAACCGGTTGTCATGGATTGGCAAAGAACAAGAACCCGAGAGTTTTTGAGACTGCTCACGTGAATAGTGTTCAATAAATATTTTGTGAGAAAATGTGTTCGTCGAGTAATTCAAAATTGAATTGCTCGTGGTTTGCTAATTAGCCTATGTGAGCTAATTTTTGGGTGTGTAATGATTGAGAATTAATATAATATGTTGTTGTGATTTAATTTATATCAATATATGCATGACGATGCATTTGCATGTAAAGAGAGAACGTGTCGAATGGCATAATGCATTTCCATGCACTGTGTAACCTAGAAATTAGGTGTGTGTGTACAGCATGAAAGAAAATAAAACTAATATGGTTATGTAAAGGAATTTCACAGATGATTTTTCGGGAGAATGGTGTTGGGAGATGGTCCTACAATTACATCGTCAAGTAGAGCCCATGTATTATTTCGAAGGTTCTCCAAATAATTTCGCCGAGCAGAATCCCATATTTTTACCTAAATTCTGTGAAACAGATTTTCGGTAACAAATGCCTCGCTTTGAAAAATGATGTTTTCACATGGTTTAGGTATGTAGAGAGCTCATGAGGACCGACATGGGTTAAGCCATTTGTGATATCTGGCAGTGATCACGACCATTTCGAAAGGTGTGTTTACAATGGATCATCAGATATGCACTTAGTGGGAGCAACCTATTTAGTGGTGATTCCACTACTAGGCGATAGCTCATCATGCTGAGGGAATATCATTTCCCCAGGTACAGGAGTGTTCAAGGAGGACTTATCTGGCTTTAGAGGTTTATTTTGAAGAAAGCCGGTTGTGGTGGCTTTGATGTTTTAGATAACATGTATTAAATTGTAAATTTTAATATATGTTTAAAGTAAGAGTGATGTATAACTCAACCATGTAATATAACTGCTGAATGTATTCGACGAGTATGACATGTAGGCCCGCGGCCGGTTTGCTCATGTGTGTCTCGTGAATACGAGATGTATAGATTTTCCGACGTCGACGGTATCAACGGATCTCGGATTCGGGGGTGTCACAATATCGAACCGTGAGCCCACGATAGTATCGAGGCTACACAAATGAATTGTAAACAACTAACAAGAATCCAACGAGACCGTACTGTGTTATTAAATGTTTTTTTTACCGGTCTGCAGCCCAATGGGACTGTGCCGATGATTTCATTATCTTATGCACCGAAAGTCATGGTTAAATTCGTTTAAGGGCAAACTTATAAGTAAATGCGTGAAATGTATAATTTGAGTTTTAAATGAAAAATTAACATATATATTGTTTATTGCATTAACTATTGAAAATGTGCCAAAATGTTGTTTTCAAAAAGATACATATTTTGTGTTTCATTGAATGAGGATAGAAATGCATAGAACCACTAAGCATGAAAATGCTTAGCGTTGTTTTATCACGCGCAGTAATGGTGAATGAGGCAAGATTTAAGATCATAGAGCTCTCGAGTCATCATCGAATCATGCGGATTATAAGTAAATGCTCCGTCTCATGCATACATTTCATTTCAAAGAAAAAAATCATGTAATTGTTTTGGATTGTAAACAAAGATGTATAAATCTTCATGGGAAGAGTATGTTTTGACTTATGTTTAGACATGAACTACAATGTTTTGTAAATGATTTAAAAAGGGCAAGAAATACCGTCTTGTATAAATGTGGGAATTGAGCAAATGGTGGACTCTCTACCATGATTGATGTATATTTTTATTTATATAATGCGTATTAGTAAGGAGACCATATTTTCATACATACATAAATATGACTTAAATGGATATTAAATATCCCATCGAAAATAAGTATATGAAATGTGTTTTACAGATAAATGGATTTAGTGGTTTGCGTTCCCGGGTCCGATCTAGCCGTTGGGTCGGGTCGAGTCGGATCTGGTGGGGGGGCACGACAGAGACTATTGGAGTGGACCTCAGAGGGATGTTCAGAGAAGTCAGAGAGGAAGATAAGCCAACATTATTTGCTTGAAGGAAAGCATTTATCCTTATTTAATATGTTTTGATAAGTTGAATATGTTCTTAATTTCATGACATAAATCCATTAATGGTTGTTCTTCTCTTTACCTAAAGAGAGATCTTTTTTATATTAATTATTGCTGATTAATAGAATTTCCATTTGAGAGATTTCATAGAAAGTTTTTTTTTTTTTATCATCGATTTTTTTTTTTGTAATACTATGTGGGTATTTCAGGATACTAGTTGTATTATTGTTTCAAAGAAACACACTTTTATTATGATACGCAGTGTTGAGCAATATCATGATTTATCTTAGTAAGAAGTCAGAAGATGTTTGTCGTGAGCCTGATGTCGGGCACTGACTAGGTTGTATTCGTGGTGGTCGTGGAGTGTGAGAGGCTTGAATTGTAGTGATGCGTGCATTTTCATGGGAGAGGAGTGTATTTGAGGTAGAGTGAGATTGTGTACTAGCTGTGGGTACCAGGTCTAAAGCTAGCTCTACCATTAACCAGGCCCAAACACCTTTACTCAAGAAAGCCGCCCAAGTAGCACTAGCCCAAGTATCACCTACTGTACCCCACATAGTGGTACAACACCTAGACTTATCCTCTCCTAACCGGGAGCCATCTCTAAGAAGACAACTAACTAAGGATTTCTTGATGATCTCACGAAGACGCCCCCCACACACACATAATCGCTTTCTGAGGTGGTAAAACACTTTAGGGCAATAAGTTACGCACCAACCCGTCATCAAAAGGAAGAACATGTCATGGCGCAAAGAACGCCCCTCTTCCCTTTCGCTTCTAAGGAAACACCCACTTTCCATGGAAATCGGATCATCTTCCTCCTCCATAAAGGAAGAAGGAATCACAATAAGGAAGGTACAACATTCTTTATTGGAAAAGGCTGACTCTTTCACTCTTCAGATTCCCTGATCTAACTTAGGCATTAGAGAGACGGCGGGCGCACCACCGCCGTTTTCTTGTTTGTTTTGTAGGTAAGACATTTCCGCAAAAAGCACGTTCACTCATCTAGTTGACTTTAAAATCGGCGGTGACTATAATCGCGCCTGCCCGTGGGGAACGACTAAGCAAGAAAGCTCATCATGATGGCGAGGGCTTCGCTACATTCGCCGCGATCTCCTATCCCCCAAGCTGTAGTTCCCGGACATCTAATCGGACTGTCAGTTTTTACCATGACCAACAACCTAGTGAATCAACTCGAAGACCAGCCTTTCATCAAGGCAGATACGGAGGCAAAGCAAGAGGAACAAGCGTAAAGATACAACTGCGCAGCCATGCTGACCATATGTAGTAAGAAAACAACCGCCTACGGGCTCATCTAGAAGGCGAACGGATGGAAAATGCACGAGGGAGTAGCCACCCTACACCCCATTGTTAAATAAAATAAAAGCAAGGAGCCTATCCGGCTAGACGATATCGACTTTGCAACGGATGATGAGTTATCTTCCGGTAGCTCCCTACTCCTAGATTTGTCACCTCCAAAGAACAAATGTGGAAATGAGTCAAGGAAGAGGCCCCACGCCGTTTAATTCCATTCACGATGCCTTGTTTCAAAAGTGAGAGAATTCAAGAAAGAAAGGCTAAGCAGCTAGAGCACGCTCGAAAATATACCGTCGCAGGGGTGACTATCACTCGTTAAGGCATCCCACATCGAGTCGCGACCAAAATTTCCATGGTATGCCTCGCACCAACGCCGTCCGGGGCCTGAGGACATGCTGTCGTCCCTACTAGGTTAGCACATCTTGAGTTATGAGCCTCCCTGCGGCTTTGTCATACTATCGTTTACCATGTATGATGGCTCCTCTGACCCGTACGACCACATGCTGCACTTCAATCAAGCAATGATTTTGAGCGCGGGTAATGACCGTCTTCTGTGCAAAGTGTTCCTGGCAACCTTGAAGGGACCCGCCATGGCCTGGTTCCACAAACTCCCGAGGGGATCCATAAACTCTTCTGAGTCAGTCGTGACCGCTTCCCAATACTATGTTTGTCCCACAAAAGGAAATATCAATTCACTATAAACTATCTTTCAGCGGAGGATGAATCTATCCGGATTCCACCGTAAGATTCGATGTCATTCAACAAATCGATGCATACAGAATGGATGTGGTCCCTAAAAACTTTCGAAGAAGCTTTGGGCTAACTATACCTTTCTTCCAATTGCTATTTCTAGATCCGCCTACGACAATGGAAGAATCAGATGCATCGCTGACAAATACTTTACTCTAAGACAATATCCGTGTGTACCTCCCGCATAGTAATGATTTTCACGCCCCAAAATAGTAAGTCGACTACAAAGCGGCAACCCGCGCAAAGGAGCCAGAGTAAGAACCGAAGAGCTCCCAGAGCAACAGAGAGAAAGCAGGAACCTCCCTACCACCCTCCGAACATCTCCCACGACATACTCCCTCTTATCCGGATCACCCCGACTTGAAATGGCTCGCAACAATTTAGTCTCGATCCCGAAAGCAACGAATCGACCCCAGCAAAAGCGACACTATTAGTGGACCACTGATGAAACTAACTGATGCCGAACCCCTCGGTCTTAGTGAGAAACTAATCCGGCCGGGCACCTCAAAAAGATATATTCGTGAGCCGAACCGCAGAGCGTAAACCGCTCCAAGAGTCAAAGAATAATACCAACTCTCGTGAGGTCCTTGGTCTCCCAATTCGACCCACCATTAATTACATATCACGGCCCTGGCCGATGACCAATATCAATCCAAGCGAGGAGAAAGCTTCACGAAATAAATTGCAGCTTGAACTCCGTGAACACCATCGCATTCCGACAACAAGCAGAGTTAAACACACCATGATCCCATACCTTTCCTCCCCCATTAACCCATCTAGGGTCATCACTCCACACCACGATGCACTTGTACTTAGTTTATGCATTAACAATTTTGATGTACACGAAAAGCCGAAAGACTCAATGGCACAACTCATAAAATTTCCGGGCCATTCACAGATGAAAGTTCCACTCGACAAGCCTCAATGCGCACTTTGTCTGACTTAATTTGTGGCAACCACGCTAACCATGGGTGATATTACTCTCCCTGTCAAGGTAGGGTCATATTTAGAAAGTCTTATTTCGCTGTCGAAGACTTAAAATACAATGCCATTACCGGGTCGAGTCCGGGCTGCACTATGAAAGCAAGACTCTCAACCTACCATCAAACAACTGCCATTCAACTAGTGTCGACATATCAATTCTCCCGAAAGGTACCACCAGCAGCTCTTCTATTAGTTGCCTGCATAAGAGCGTGAGAAAGGTGAAAGCCCAACAATCCGAATTCTCCGAGACCCAAATGCCTTCCGTAATAGCAACACAGCCCGCCGCCTGTGCAGGCCTGGGAGGACAAAGGGAACAATTGGCTATGTTCCCCGAATCAATACTTCACAATGGATAAACACACTTATGTCAGCTCCCTCTTATCCGGAGAGGAGAAAGAACAATTGCGACTGGTTTTGCTTTGTAACATCTATGTATTCTCCTGGACCCACTCGGACATGACTGACATTAGCCCACGTATGCTTCTCATAAGCTGAATGTCGTCCTGTCTACCAGGCCGATCAGAAAAAGAGTAAGGCGTTTCCACCCGGACCGCCATCAGGTTATTTAAGCTAAAGTAGATAACCTTTTGAAAGCAGGGTTCATTAGAGAAATCAAGTACCCAAAATGGTTGGCCAATGTGGTGGTGGTACCAAAGAAAGGTGGTAAATGGAGAGTATGCGTAGACTATACTGATCTCAATGAAGCATGCCCTAAAGACAACTTCCCTTTACCCCGCATAGACTGGGACATAGGGACGCTGGCACCGCACGGGATGTCATTATTCCCCGATGCCTCTCGATACCATCAAATCCCCATGTACTACTCGAATCAAGAAAAATAGCTTTATCACCCCACATGGACTCTCTCTTCTCTATAATGTAATTCCGTTAGATTAAAGAATGCCCGGGCAACTTATCGTGAGACTAGTGTGACCAAGATGTTTAGGACCGGTCGCACAGAAAACCATAGAGGTATACATCGACGTATATGTCAGTAAAGTCCAAGGAGGCCCTTAATAACGCCACATTATCTATAAGAAGCTTTCGAACTCCTCAAAGCATACGACATGAAACTCAATCCATCAAAGTGCGACTTAAGAAGGACTTGCTCCTGCTTCATGGTGACCTGTAGGGGATAGAAGCCAACCCTACTGCCTTGTTATTATCCTAGAATCCCCATCCCAACTCTAGAAAAGGCACATCAGCTGATCGTCATTGGTCTCCCGCTGCCTATCTCTGGTCACGTAATCGGCCTAAAGCCATTCTTCGCCACTCGAAGGGGGGCTAACTAGGCCTGATGGAATGAGGAGGATCAAGCCCCCCAATCTCACAATATCTACGGAACCTCTAGTCCTCACTAGCCCCGGCTTCCAAGTAAAGACACTCTTCGTATATCTAGCAGTCTCGGATGTCGCAGTGAGTGCCGCCCTATTAAAAGAAAATGCGGATGGAAGGCAGAGGCCAGTGTTCTTCATCAGCAAGTCCTTAGCCGACGCAGAAACCAGATACAACCACCTGAGTAGGTCGCTTAAATTTCTCCGGTAAAGAACTAAGAAATTCCCGCTCAGATTCTCCAAGTACACCATTATGGTGCTAACTAACCTTCCCCTTCGAAGTACTATTCATAAGCCTGACTCATATGAGAGAATAGCTCGCTAGGTGGTCGATCGAAGTGAATATGGTATCCAGTATAAGCCAAGGTTAGCTAAGAAGGTCGGGTTTCGGGTCGACTTCCTAGCATTAACCCCAACAAAACATGCTCCCTGGACACTTGAATTGCGGACTCTCAATGTAGACTCGGGCATCTCAAGAACCTGGGTCGGTATCGTCTACAACTAAAATCCACGAGTAGGGACAAGCTCGAGCAAGCAATCCGATTGGGCTTTAGCGCCTCGAATAATGAATCAGAATATCAAGCCATCCTAGCCGTGATTGAATTGGCAGCTGCGATATCAGCTGATAAGCTTATAATTCGAAGCGATTCCCAATTAGTGGTAGGGCAGGTAAACGCAGAATATGAGTCTCGGGATCCCCAAATGGTGATGTATGTAACCTTGGTTAAACAACGCTTGGGTAGTTTTTCAGCTTGGAAGTTAGAACACATTCCCATGGACTGCAATGAAAAAGCAGACGCCTTAGCCGTCGTGGTCGCATCTCTACCGATAACAGAAACAATATCTTTGCCTATCTATTACCAATCGGATTCCACGTTAGCCACTGTCCGGGTAAGACCCCATAGCGCAATACATCAAGACATTAGAACTCCCCAATGAGAAGGACAAGGCTCACAAGGTTTGAATCCAATCGACCAGATTTTCCTAGATCGATGGCCAAATGTTCAAACGATCCCTGGATGAGCCATATCTGAAATGCTTAACTCCCGAATAAGGCCACGCGATGTGTCACGAGTTGCACGGCGGATATGTGGCAATCATCCAGCGGCGTGAACTCCCCGCACACAGAGCCCACACTGTGTGGGCATTATCACAACCATGAAGTCCGACGCCGCCGACACGCGGAGAAATGTGACCGGTGCCAACTAAGAAGCTCCCATGTTAAGATCGTCGACTCAAGACCTAATTTCCATCTCAAGCCCATGGCCCTTCGCTCAACGGGGAATTGACATAGCAGTACGCCTCCCAACACTCCAGCCGTAAGAAGTTGCTACAGCGCCACCGACATTTCCAACAAATGGATAGAGGTCGAGGCTTTCACATCAATCAAAGACAAGGACGTCACTCAATTTATCTAGAAGAATATCGTTTGTCGACTAGTATTCCATTAATCGATCGCACAACACGCCCACTCGACAACCGAGTCTACGTAAAACTTCTCGCCAGAGTTGAAAAATAAAGAATCTATACCCACCCCCGGTATCCAAAGCAATTCCGCTAGCAAAGGCTTTTAACAAAAAACCCTCTTTGATCGCCTAAAGAAACTAAGTAGATTCAATTTAAAGGCAAACGGGTGTACGAACTTCCCTGTGGTACTGGCTTATAACGATCGTCGTAAGACCAACCAGATATCTCCTTCATTCTACCTATGGGATGGAAGCTATAATCCCTACAGAAATCGGTTTGCCTACGCTCCGAACCGATGTGCCTGAGCAGTTGAGTACATAATCTATAGTTAAGGACCTAGACACAGCAGATGAACTCCGCGTGGAGACGCACTGCATCGAATAGCATCTTTACCACCGCCGATTAGCAAACCCCACACAACAGCGCGTGAACCCCGAGTGTTCCAAACTGTGTGACCTAGTCCTAAGGAAAGCCTTCGAGAACACAAGTAATCTAGTGGCCGAAGTTTCAAAATCTCAACTAGAAGGACCATATATCAGAAGACGTAGCCGGCAAGTCCTGCCTATTTGCACCAGATAAACTGCATGCAACACCTGCATTCTTTAATGTGGAATGCTATGCACCTCAAAGGTACTATCAATAAAAAGTTGATATGTTCTCTAACCGTGTTTCCATCTCAAATTTTAATTATCAAAGTATGAGGAAGGTTGACGCCCTATCCTGGCCAATATGGTCAATATGCCCAAATTTCCGTTCATTACAAAGTCCGGAAGCGTTGACGTCCTCTAACCTGGCCTAGTATGGTTGAGGCTCGGCTAGTTCATTACAAAGTCCGGGGAAGGTTGATGTCCTATCCTACCCAGTATGGTTGATGCCCAGATGGTTCATTACAAAAGTCGTGAAGGTCGATGTCCTATTCTACTTAAGATGATCGATGTCTAACTGCCTATTACAAAGTCTCAGTTGCTGATGTCCTATCCGACCTAGTATAGTTGATGCCCAACTGGCTCATTACAAAGTCCGGGGAAGGTTGATATCCTATCCGAGGTCATCCATCTATGTTTACCCGGCTAAACAAAGTAAATTACTTTGACTTAACAAAAAAGAAAGCAACAATAACAGATTTTCAAGATAACACATGGTTTATTAAGAAACTCAGTTGCATGATAACAGAAGCCGAGGATATAACGCATAAGGCATAAGGCTAAACTGACTGCAAAAAAATACAATCCCTAATTCCCGCTTAAAGGCATTCAAGTTCCATTCTCCCCAAGCATTCGACGAGACCGACGGATGCCTAATCCAACTCGGCTACTGGAAGACTTCTTGCCCACCTCTCTAACACTTGCATTGGGATCGATGAGAGAATCCCAAGTGAAGACCGGGGCATCTGGTTGATGAAGAACTCTGGAGGGGCGCTTTGGACATGTCCCAGATCCTCGTCTAGAATCAAGGGCTCACTTCCATAAATGTTGTGTGTAACAGCACACCAGCTATAACCGTAATTGAAGATCACGTCAAAGCCTGCGTCAAAAGCCTCTTCCAAAGCCTTTCTCTCTTTAGAAGCCTCCACCCGAACCCCGGTCAACTCGTCTTTGCTAGCCCCGAGCTCTAGAAGTAAAGAAACTCGTTCATCTGCTAGACGGCCACCGCTCTCCGCCTTCCGCCTTCCTTTTCCGGGCGAAACGGCGAGTAAGCCACCGGGTCAACACAGATCCCTTCTACCGGGCACCTTCGGGCGCCTGGGCGCTCGGACTCGTTAACTTAGACTTCCACTCTACGCCGCGCCTCGCCATGGCATCCAACTCGCCACGACGCCCACGATGAGTGGCTTCTCTCTCGCCTCACATCGCCAACCGCTTCGCTCTCCGACTTCAACATCGCGGAACTCGCCCGCCCAACAAGGAAGCACTCGTGGCCTTATGATCGAAATAAATTAATTCAGCGTAGAGGCGCAAATTTCAGATCCCCGTACCGACCTAACTCCCGAGCGCCGGTAGCTATGTTTCAATGGCGTAATCGCCTGTGAATGGACATATTAAGGATATGACAAGGACTAGGAAATAATGCTTGAACATCACATAGCAGTCAAAAGCGTACCAGTTATATCGACTGGGAAAAATTATGGTTTTGGACCAACGTCCTGTCTTCAACCATCTGCAGGAGGTCCTCTTTACCAGTGGAAGCAAGGACTGAGACGACATACTCTTCGCCTCCCGCCCCGCACAAGAATCGGGTATCCGCATAGGGCCGGGTACATCGTGTAAGTGGTCTCGTCAAAGATTGCCTGCAAAGGCCTTCAAATGATGGGATGATCCCTCCCGGTGCCCTTTAGCCCGAGATCCAAAACCTCCTCCATGAGCCTCTGGGCCTCAAGGAGGATGATATGAGTTCAAGAGTAGAATTCCGTCAGGAAGCAAGGGCCCGCCACGCTCAACCCGAGCATGTTCTCCGCCCGCCGTATTCGCCTGTGAGGATGCATCATCGATCACCGCCGGCAGGGCCGAGAGGCCCTCCCGACTCCACTAAGGTGGCGCTTCCGCATCCCACGGGTCATTTGAACCCATCTCAAAGTAATCCTGAGACGCACCTCACCCCTGCACATCCGGCCCTCTCTCGCCACCTCTGGATGGCATCACCCACCCACTGGGCTAGGCATCTGCTTCCTGGCTCAGGCGCAGTTAAGGAACTGTGCCTACATTTCAACCTCCTCCTTCTTCTTCCCCAATCCGGGATGATCGATACTGAGAGGAACCTATGGGACGAATCTTCCAATTCGCCTGTGGAACTTTTTTGTCGCCTGCCGCCCTTCTTTCTCTCTTCAATGCTCGAGGGGCAGAACGGGAGCCCTTTCTCACTAAAAGAAGACGCTCCAAACGGCTACCCCTTTCACCCTGCCTGGATGCTTGTGGGGTAGGGCCGGAATCCTCACTAGCAAAGGAAGGTTGCTCGGGCTGAGCGCGAATCACCACTCCCCACCACCTCCCTGCCTCCGATTCCCTACTGAGATGAGCCACTCGAGGTTAAAAGGCCCAGTAACGTAATCCTCCCTTCCCTCCATTAACCCTCCTCCCAGTCATATATATGGGTGGAAGGGCGCTAATGATTGAACGCCTGCAGAGCCGTTGCGACTCAAATCATCCAAATTCTTCAGAGTAAGAAGGACTTTGTGATGTCGCTCCCGCCTCAAAATCTCCAAAGAACTTCCTGGTGGATTTTTCAACCAGCCTCACCCAATTGACCGCTTAATTCGCCGCTTTCCCGCACAAGCAAAGACACAATAATAAGGTCCACAACACGTAAAGGCAGGGCATGTAAAGCACACACACTACACACCCGGGGCATCGCAATCTGGCATAAAAATGGAAGGTCAGAGAGTCTGGTCCCATCCTAAGGTCCCTCGACTAGATCACCTTCACCTGGACTCTAGGCGAATTGGGGAGCCCCAACGACCATACCGGGCTCTAGGGTCGATACGGATAGTCAACCACCTTGCGCCAACCTCAAGGTGTAAGCAAAGCGAACTTCCACTAATGAAAGGTCTAGCTTATAAAGAAGGTTTAGTATGCAAAGATCTAGCCGAATCCGAATGACGTTCAGGTGAATATGCAAGTGGCGCCTAGTGAAGTGTAAAAACTGGCCACTGTGGACTTATACCTGGTGTCAAGCCCGACTGGCTAAGGTGCTCCCGAGTGAAAAACACTGCATTGTGTTCTTCGCCCATAGTAGATTTAGCCGGGCCCTCTGACAACTCAAATTCAATATCCTCGAGGATTTGACAATAAGACCTCACCTCATCCATGGAGAGGGAGGAGATGATGCTGCTTGTAGAGCGACTTCTCGCCAGCCTCGCCCGCGTTTCAACTCGACTATTAGGAAATCTTCCTAACCTCTCGCGATACTACAAGTAGTCAACAATGGAGGAGGCAAAAAGATGAAAATTAGCCCCAAGTCACAATACCAAACTGGTAAAAGACGAGAACCTATGTGAACCCATTGGACTCCAGGGAAGATTCACCCATTTCAAGCATGCCTCATGACACTTCCACACTACACCGAAAATGTTACCGCGATCAAAAATTAAATGCAATTCTAGAGCATAAAACTATGTTCAATCAAAAATGAGAAGGAAACAAGTGTCTGTGAAATGTCCACGATGTACCGCCGTATCCGCAGCAAAGCTCTCGCTGGGGAAAATAGAGCGATGAACAAAGAAGAGGAATGTAAAATCCAATGATGACTTCTATATTATAAGCCGCCTGTAGTCTACGACGCATTAAATGCACCGTCGACTCATCACCTCTACTGTGCACTGACCTTATAACGCCATTCTAGCATAGAAGATGAGCGTCGCCGCCCAGGGGTCGCTGTGCCATCCTAATTGTCAGGGCCTGGGTCGGCCGATTATGTTACGCCTATGAGAAGCACTAAGGGCCGATCCATTCAAGTTTTATCAAATGTCACACCAGGATCCGGTGAGCCTGCCCACTGACCGTGAATCCACAAAAAGAATAAATTGTGCAAAGGCGCAAAAATATTAGGAAATGTAATTTCATTAATTACGCCAAAAGGCATTCACAATTATATAACAAATGCTTACAATAGTTTGATCATATTTCATAGCTACATAAATCTAATATAGGCCAAGAAAACAAGCAAAGAAACCTGGGTAGGCGTTAAGAAAAAGAGGTCTTAAAAAGAAAAAGAGTGGGAGAGCCCCTGCTGACCTAGAAGGAGGTTCTGGCCATAGGATTCCATCTCCAGCTGAATCCACCCAAGGACACAACAAGGTAGGGGGGCATATAAGGAGATAGGTGAGGCTTGAAAATATTCTCCGAAATGCAAACAATCCCGACCCAACTCAGTCCTTGCTACCTTCGGCTTGATCCATAGTTGAAAATCACGTCCAAGCCCCCTTCATAAGCCTTTTCCATGAAGCAACCAGAAAAGAACGACACTGACAATGCCCGACGATGCCCAACCATATCTCATTGCTAAAAAACTAGCAATAGCCAGTGGCACAAAGGAATCCACCACCCTGCAAGCCTTTTATAAAGACCTCAAGCTTCAAGGGAATCCCAAATAACTGCATCAAATGTGACACCGAAAATAGAAAATTCCTCGGTAATGCGTACATTGGAACATACCAGCATTAATAGTCCACTCTTCCTCACACCAAGTCAATCACAACATTCTTTCACGGAAGACCGACCTCCCAACCGGAAAATGGGGGCATTGTAGGGTACTCGTGCCTAGGAGCCAATCTACCATTTACTAGGCCCAAACACCTTTACTCGCAGGCCAGGCCCAAGTAGCAGGCCAGGCTCAAGTATCACCTACCAGCTGGTCATGAGGTACAACACCTAAACTTATCCTCTCATAGCTGGGAGCCATCTCTAAGAAGACTGCTAGCTAATGATTACCCTGGGCTGATCTCTCGCTTAAAGACACTGTCACCTCCCCTACACACAGGAACCACTTTAGAGGTGGTCACTTCAGTGGCCTAAGTCATGCCTAACTCGCTATCAAAAAGGAAGAACATGTCATGGGGCGCAAAGAACGCTCTATTTCCCTTTCCGTTTCGGAAGGAAATCACCAACTTTCCATGGAAATCATATCATCTTCCTCCTCCATAAAGGAAGGAGGAATCACAACAAGGAAGGCAATGACATTCTTATCGAAAAAGGTCGACTTTGCACTCTCCGCACTTCGACCGACTTAGGCATTCGGACTAAGCATGCACACCACCGCTTTTCTTTCTTGTTTTTTTTGGCAGTACATGTCAAGTGTGTTAATGTCTACGATCTAGTGACTCGTAAAATTCAGAGACTACACCAATGGCTTAGGTTAATGTGATGGCGCTTTCTTGGAGCTGATACAGAAGGGGGCTTTATCTTTAGATTTTTATTTAAGTATTATAATTTATTAATCTTTACATATTCATAGGATTTCCGGACTTTAAATATTCTTAGTTTTGGAATCTAATATATACTAGTTTTCGATTTTTTTTTTTTGCTTTGGTCGAATTTTTTTTTTTTTTTGCTTTTACTCAATCACGGGACTTTGTAAGAAGTAAGTTCTCATACTCTAATATCTCCTATTATCTTATTTACTTATTTAAGTTCTCAAAGTGACATATACTTAGTTGTGTTGAAACCCTAGCCTTCATTCTCTCTCAACTTTTTTTCTACTAGCCTCTTTTCTTTAAGCAAGAAGAGATGATTTTTTTGGTCATTCTTGGCCTAAAATCACCCCTTTGAAACATCAAAAGACATCTGACAATCAAGATTATGAAGTAAAAATCAATTTAAGGAAATAAGAGATAAGCTTAACAAACATTTAAACAACCGGCTTTGTTGTAACACCCCGAAATATACTCTAATCGTTTTCGGCATATTTAGGGTATTTTGTAGGCATAATTTGAATTTTTCGTAATTTAAATGCAAAACATGGAAATTGAGAAATTCAAAATTTTATTAAGATTACAAGGGACAAATTTGTAATTTGTCAAAAAGAGTATGGAAGTCATAATATAAGAAGAGGGTATGCTATCAGAGAAATAGCATAAAGTCAGAGCATGCAAATGGTCAAGAGTCGAGGATCCTATTGCAATAAAAGGAAAATTTAATATAAAAGAAGATGAGACCAAAAATATCTCATTTTTGGTCTCACATTTGAGAGCTCTAACATGAAGGCCAAGGAGAGAAGAAGGGAGAAAGGAAGAGAAGAAGAAGAAGAAGAGAAGGAGAAATAAAGGTATGGAAACTAAGATTTTAGTATGGATATGATTTTTATGATTTTTGGTATGGAAGTCTAGTTTGTATGGAATTAGTATGGTTTTGGGGTATGGAACTGGTAAGGATTTCTAGGGATTTCTATGGTTTTCAAATCTAGGTTTAGTTAGAATATATCTTAACTCCTATCATTAATATGCTAATGAACTCCCTCAATTCTATGTTTTGCTTTTTGAATGGTGGACTTTGGTATGAATCTAAATATTGAGTATTATGAAATTTGTCTAAAATGTATGGATACATGTTTCGGGCAGATGGATTTTGTAGAAACTAACTTTAACCTCCTTCTTTGATGAATTCGATTTAATGAAACCCTAACTTGGCATAGTTATAATGTTTGGCTGGTTTTAGACCAGTTTTGGGATGGTTTTATGCCGTGGAGCCATGATAGCTCAGGAGATGTTTTAGGCCTCACTGGGAGGATATTGTGGCTCTGGACAAGGGCTGTTCCGGATGGTTTCGGGTCAAAATTGGTGGCACCTGAGCTACTATGAGCTCTCTCTGGCATGCCTAAGCAAGTGGAAACCACGCTACTGAGTGGTTGGACTCAAATTTGCGCCCTCAGACCCCCGTGATCCTTCCGTACAATTGTGTGGGTTTCCACGCACCAGGCAGCTCCCAGACACTTCAAACCTCCAACTTTGATGACCATAACTTCTTCGTCGACTCAAGCTGGATGTTTCGACTCTATGGAAAGCCCTTTGAGTCTAAAATCCATCCATATATATCTTGATACAATATTGAGCTTATAATAAGTCCGAAAATGACAAAAACCAGTGGTTGCTGCTACTGCTGCAAGTGCTGCAAGTTGCTGATTTCTTCATGGCTTGCAATTTGCATAACTCCTTCGTTAGGACTCCGTTTTGGATGTTCTTGGACTATATGGAAAGCCTTTTGAGTCTATAATCCATCCATATATATCGTGATACAATATTGAGCTTATAATAAGTCCGAAAGTGACTAAACGAGTGGTTGCTGCTACTGCCAAGTGCTGCAAGTTGTCGATTTCTTCATGGCTTGCACTTGTATAATTCCTTCGTTAGACTCCGTTTTAGGTACAGACTCTATGAAAGCCCTTGAGTCTAGAATTCATCCATATATAGCTTGATACAATATTGAGATTTTAATAAGTCCGAAATGACAAAACTAGTGTGGCTTCTGCTATCATGCAAGTGCTGCAAGTTGCTGATTTCTTCATGGCTTGCAATTTGCATAACTCCTTCAGACTCGCTATGGGTATTCTTGATTCTATGAAAGCTCATTGAGCTCCAGAATCTAACCATATTCTATTTAATGGCATTTGGTGCCTACATCTGGTCTGAAATTGAATGTTGTACCAAGTGTGTACTAATTGCTCGCTAAAGTTGGGATTGAAACAATGGTAAGAAAGGACAGATAAGGAACAAGAAATAGCAATATATGTAGATTTGATATGTAAAGGAGTATAGGATGAGAAAAGTACTCTGGCTGGTGTATCAAAGGAAGAGTCTATGTTCTGTACTCCTACGAGAGATAGGACAGTTTGATAAAGAACAAGAAAAACGTACAAGTATAGGAATGTATAGGTATAGGTCATAAGATATGATAGTCTGATAAAGTACATGTAGATATAAGTCAACAAGATATAAGATGTTACAAGTAGATGACATGATATGAATATAAGTGTATATGATATGAATATATGATTGCTAAGTATATAACGAATAGATGGAACATGATAGGAAATACATGAATGAGTACAAAGTATACATGATAGAACATAGAAAGTACATGAATAACTGGGGAATCATGATAGAAACGCATAAAGGATAAGTGATGCATAAATGATATAAAGATATGGATGGATGAAGATATATATGAATATATTTAATACAAAAAGTGCATGTATTTATCTACTTATATAAGATAGGATTGCATATATGATAATGAAGACAAAACTAAATGATAGAAAAGAAATGAATATACGTATTGTAAAGAAATATGAGAACAACAATATGAAGTTAAGAAATATGTGAAGGCATATAGACGTAAATAATATTAGTGTATATCTCATCAACACATGATAACAATAGTTATTCAAGTGCGAGATGAGATATGTACGTAAATGTAATAAAATGGATTGTCTCGCTTAGGAACTCGAAGAGGGATAGATGGGCATGTCTATTAGGGAAAAACAAGTCTCGCAATATAGTGATCACTGCCTCGTTGTCATTACAGCCATTATTCTTATATATGGTTATTATCTCGCATAATGATAACATCGTCAGTTCTTTATAGATGGCCACATTCATACACGATAATAGCGCCTTCGGGCCCTTATAGTTTCCTTTATCCACTTCTAAGGTTTATGCAAGCATTAAACATAAAATAAATGACAAGTATATGCACATGATTCGAAAACGATAAAAGTACATGGCATGATATGAGAAGCATAGCATTGTTATGTGATGACAAGTATACAAGTACAAGAAATAAAGTGTCAATGACATGAAATGTATATGACAGATAAAGTATATGAAAAGCATATGAAAAGCACAGTATATGAAAATTATAGGAAAGTATATAAGAAAAGTACAAGATGAAAATATAGGGAAGTACAATATGACAAAGACAAGATGAAATGGAAAGTATATGACAAAATATGGGTACATGAAATCACATTACACCGGTCGACAAACATGACGATTCCTCCTCGAACTGCCGAATGTCAATTCTATAGTCAAAGTGAATCATATCAGCAATGCGAAATCACATTGCTAATAATGACAAACAGACGCAGGTTCCTCTCGACCGTCGTGAATACCAATTCTATGGGCCAAAGTGAACGCAAATGCAAAAGTATATGACAATACAAGATCGAGTAAGAAAATATATGATAAACAATATGTAAGAAATGAATAGTATAGCATAGGCGCAGACACTACATGAAAGGAGACATGATATAGGTATAGGATAAGAATGATATATGTAATAGTACATAGAATAATAAGTCATAGAACCGAAGATGAAAAAAGACTAGAAACAGTAAAAGACATAAGGAAAGCATTTGAATAAGCTTGGCGACGCATCAATGTTATTGGTCAGTCCATGTATATGTTTTCCCACTAAGCTGCAGTTTAGCACGGTTTTAACTGCAGGCGTGCTGAGGCAAGCAGGATAGACATCCCACACGCAAAGACAGCCATCTCGTAGATAGGTGCCTATCAGACTGCTCCGTAATCTTGATTTTCATTGGACAAGTATATGTATAGTTTTGTAATAGTGAAATTGTAATAGTACAAGTAAAGGGACTCAATTATATGTGTATAGAATATAATGAATGCCACTATGGTTGTATGTATAATGTATATGTAAAAGAATTTTTTTTTTGTTATTACAGAAATTGTACATATGAATGAGAAAACAGCACAAGTGTCGCCTCCGAAAGAAAATAAGAAGAGTCCTCGCCCCGTTTCTCGCGATACTCTCGCTAACACCCCATCGGGTATGGGTTGGGGCGCTAAGATTATAGTCCTTGTTGCTTGTAGATGGAGCATGTAACATGTAACCCTTTTCTTCAAAGTTTTGTGTTGGTTTTTTTCGGTCTTTGCTTATGCTCTTCTCTCATTCTCTTTGTCTTTGGTGTTCCTCTATTCTTTTTCATAGGAGGTGGCTTAATTGGGAAATACTGATCCATTTTATAGGACATTTTTATTCTTAATGCATTATCTTAAACCGATAAGCAGCTCTATACATATCAATGTGATAGAAACTGGAAATTTAGTCCATTGGCTCCTATTTATTATGCATCAAAGCACATATATCATGTTGCCATGGAATACCCGAAATATCCCATGCCTTACAAGTACATGTGTTCTTATCCAAATCTACTTGCAGTGTCTATCACCTTCTGAATCTCATAGTCTCAGATTCCACAAATAATACTTGAAAACCCACGACTATCCCTTTGTTGATTTGAAAATTTTTATTACATATACAACTAAAATAATTGATCTATTTTTCACATAATGGACCTTTCATACCTAATGTATTCATAGTTTTCTTCCTATAAACTTAATCATTGTTCTAATTGACATATATCTAGCCTCTAGGATCCAAGCATTGAAGTTTTCCACCATATTATTATCCACATCCCATGACTTACATTTACCACTAAAGTAGGCTTTACCCATGTGTGTGGTGGGTAGTTCATCAAATCCTTTACAGCATTTGAACTCACCTCTCCAAGTTGCCTCATGTTGTCAACAAATTCTTCTTCAAAGGTAAACCAAGCTGGCTTCCAAAATTGCCTCATCATCTTTCCTCCATTATGTCTAGTAGACCAATTTGAAAATATATGACATGCACACCATCTGTCCTCAACCTCAAGACACCAATAACAACATTAACTAAACCCTACATTAAAATGCAACAAAAAAACATATAAATACAACAAAATATAAATAACTCAGATCCTTCATGCATAAAGATAAATAAATGAAAATGGTGGGTAGTGTCATACCTTTTGCACATCTCGACATGTAGCAATCGCTCTCATCTTCTAATTTAGTTCTGCTTTTAGCAACGAAACTAAACCCGCCTCTCAATTTTGTTTCACTTTTCACATGCTCATGCTAAAGAAAATTTGTTCATTCTCATCTTTCCTAAAGCAACCGAAAGTTCACCCTTGAACTTAGTCTTCAAAATATCCATCTTAGCATTATACTACGCCATAACCTACCTTCCATCATGTTTCCATCAAGTATTTAAACAAACAAAAATTCCTCTCCTCCCTCTTTTAGATCATCCCTACATATCTCCCCACCTTTCATTATAAATTCGGATTGCTTAACAACTCATCAACATAAGCTTCCAACCAAGAAAATTCAATTGTAAAAGCTCTTAGAGTCAGTATCCAACACTAAACTCCTCGGCCATTTCAGATTTGAGTACCAACATCACTCCTTAATTCTTCTTCGGCATCCTTTTCATGTTCTTAATTTTGTAGTCATGATTGTCAAGAATTCTGATTTTGTAATGTTGGGCTAGGAAAGTAGCTGAAACCCTAGAGTTAGTGAAAATCCTATAACAATTATGGTCTGAAACTAAAGTTTTTACAACTAGTCTAAGGTTATTATTGTATTTTGACACCAATAAGACAAAAGGCATCGGTCTTCACACTTTACGCTTATTTTATTTCTTTCATTTTTCACATACTTCAATGCCACTTCTAGAAATACAATACTTCAGGATAGATTTCCTGTGAGAGAGATACATCATAGGGGTTTTGTTCGGGAGTGTTGGTGGATATGGCATTTTTGTCAAAATAAATTATGAGTTTAATTAATCATGTGCAGCTACCACATCGGGCTTAAAAATGCACGTGAGAGGTGCCACGTGGCCAAGAATACACGCCCTCGTTTGCGATTCATGCATTACGCAACAACATGAGCATAAGCTCCATCACGGTCAAAACGCTAGCATGGTTGGGTCTCTAAAAAATGTTATGGTAAGATCGACATCAACTAGAAATACAATACTTTGTGATAGATTTCAGAAAGAGGGGTAATTCGTGGAGGGGCCTCTGGCTGTTAGGATTAGGGCATTTTGTTAAATAATTTTTCGAGTTTAATGAATCACGGCAAAAGCTTCCACATCACCTAAAAATGCACGGAGGGGTGCCACGCCGCGAATGTTAACGCCCGCTTGTTTATATGTGATTCCGTTAATCCATACGAAAGCATAAGTGTGTCATGGCAAAAACATTAGAGGCATGGTTGGACCCACAAAAGTTAAGGGTCAGGTTGGACATACGACCAAACATTAAGGACATTTATACACATTTCCCTAGATTTCCTAACTTCAGTTGCATTTGGAAATGTCATTCCCAAGTTAAAGTAAGGTCTTTGGTCTTCTACATTGAAACGAGCTAGATGTGTTCTTTCAACAGGGACTTCTTCATCATCAGACATCAGAAGGGTGTCATCAATGTCATCTGCAGAACTTTCTTTAGAGTCTTCACTATCTGCACTCTCACTCCAACCAGCATCATCATCCTCATACTCATTACTTTCCCTTTCTATAAAGGCATGATAAAAAACTTAATCATCCTCTGCAACTTCATTAACATTAGGAAACTGGACATCATTTTTAGTTGGCCTTGATTTAGCTATAGGAGGATCCATCTCATAACCAATAGTCAATATATCTTGTGTAAAGACGAGCATTAATCTCATGGTTTGCAAAAAATTATAGGACATATGTGTTCCAAATCTCATTCACGCAACATCTTTCTTCCCATTGTCATCCTGAATTATGAAAAGTCCTTCATTCATCTTCATTCCAGGTTCCAAGACATAAATGTGCTCTACATTCTTATAACTCAACTGTGATTTGTAGACATCTTTAACGCTAATAATGGATAAAAATCTATATCAGTCCTCAAATAATGTGTACATCTCTCCAACATAATCCCAATACAAGATCTATAATCCATCTACCACCATAATGTAACAAATGATCCATATGCCCTTCCATGTTGCCATTTAAAATAACACTCAATAAATAATAACTTTATTATATCAATTAGCGCAAAACATTTTACCATATTTAATTAACACAAAACAAGGGACCACGAAAAGCTAAAAATTAGTTAACTTAACATCCTCAAACTCATGAATTATTATATTGATAAACACAAACTAAAGTGAAAACTGGAACCAAACTAAGAATATCTCCATGGAGAAACAACACAAAATGGAAAGAAAGGAACACAACACAAATGGAAAGAAAGGAACACAACACAAATTAGTGGAAGTTGAGGTTCCAACACAACACAAAACATATTTACAAATGGAAGAAGAAATTACCCTCCTTCATCTTCCAAATTTCTTGATAGCTGTTGAGGTTCGTTTGTAATTATCCATCGATTTTTGGTCAGAAATGAAGGAAATGAAAGGAAGGTCGGTCGAAATAGTTACAAAGATGCTGATGAAGTTAAGAAACCCTAGGGTTGTCTTTGGTCCAAAGGTTGTATTTTGGAACAAATGGGTAGAGATGAAATTAGGGTTTTTAATTTCCTCCAATTTGCAGTTTCAAGTTTTAAGTTGAATTAGGCAAATTGAACTATTGGAACTCGCATAGCCGGTTTAATACCAAGGTAATGTCAGTTTGGCCATTTAATGCCCAAAGTTACAACATGAGCTAATTTGAGCTACGTGAAAGAAACTTTATGATTTATTTGGAATAAAAAGTGTTTGAGGGTAAGTATAAAGTTTGGGAAACTAAAAGGGCTTTTTTGCACTCTTACCAAAAAAAAAAAAAAAGAAAATAAACATATTGAAAGGGCTTTCACATTTATACTAGTTTAATCATCAAATTAATTTAATGTTTAAAGACACTTATTATTAAATTAAAAGTGAGTATTGAAAGTATATGTTTGGTAGAAAATAGAAAAATGACAAATTATTTAAAAAAATTTCAAATACATATATATCTTTATAAATGATTAGCTGACTTAACATTGCCCTTTAGGCCCGACTTCCAAGTAGTAAAGGAGTAGGATGTGCATATTAAAGAACCATGATCAAATCTAGAATAGAGTATTACAATGTAATATGCAAATTAAATAGATGTAAAAAAAAAGTCTTGAATTAACACTATTTCTTGTTTGTATTTAAAATAATAAATTATACTTAATCTATTTTCATGCAATGTTTCTATTTTCTATTACACTTTAATTTCAAGATAGTAAACTGTTCCCACCGAGACTCGAATTTGAGACCCTCTTCCTTATGTTTAGTGCTTGTTTGAAACGATGAGTGCTCTACTACTTGAGCTAGACATGATGGGTCATGCAATGTTTCTATTGAGTGTTACCAAAAGTTGTAAATTTAAAATTTAACTTTTTATCCTTATTTTTATTTTTATTAGAAATCTAACTACTTATTAAAAGGGATAACCTTTCTGTTAATGCTCATTTAATATAATATTTAACCATTTACCATTAAAATATTTAATCCTTTATTTGTTATAATTATAATTAAAATAAAATAAATACAGAAGTACAATTTAAAATAAAATTTAATTCTTATTTAACTCCATCACCTTTTTTATTTTAATTTTTCTATAAACTGAAAGGAGTTATTTTTTGACAACTAAATACTTTAGTCACAAATGTAGTAACTTGTCCCTACTAGACCTGAATCCGGGACCCTTCCCCTCCCTATGCCCCATATCTTTGAAACGTTGAGCGCTCTATCACATAAGTTAGACATTATGGACAATTGAAAGGGGTTATGAAACAACACTAAATTATTTTAAAAAATTAACATATTTTTTTTGTTATACATACGGTTTTAAAACTTTTTTTCTTATTAACTCAATCAAACAATCTAAAAATAGAATAAAAATAAAATAAAAAGAAAAAACTAATTTTTCAAAATCTAATTTTCAAAATTTATTTTAGATTTTTATTTTATTTAAATTATAAAATACATCAATACTAACAATTTACTAATAAAACATAAAATGAGGAGGCCAAATGTGGATATCTCAAAAATAAAACAATCATATTTCAATTTTATACCATTTTATAACAAGACTACTTTTAATCGATAACAAGACCACTTTTTGAATCATTTTAAATCAATATTTAGTATTGTTATAAATCGTGGAAGCTTTGATGTAGAAGAATATCAATTCAAGAACATAAAGATAAATAAATCATCATAAAAATGCACGAGAGGTTTTAACGTGGTTCGCCCATTATGCCTACATCCACAAATGAGAGAGAATATTTCTACTATTTTTGAAAACATAAAGAACAAGATTAAAGTATTAAAGTATTGCGATGACTAAGAAAAATTATAAAGTCACAAACCCTAAGATGCCCACAATACTGAGAAAATACTTTATAAAACTTTCAATCTCTCAAATCCTTACATATTTGCACATACAAAATTTCTCTCATAACTTTTTCCTCTCATGACCTAGAATATTTATAGGGATATTCCTAAAAGTTTTCCTTATTCTATAAGGAAACCTAATTTTACAATAATATAATAAATATGAATTCTCCTATAAAATATTATATACAAAAATGAATTAATACTAAATGTCAGAATTTGAACATACTCCTCTAACACCCCACTTGATCAAATTTCATCACATCTTGATAAGAGAGTAATCGACTCCACCTTGAACTGAAATTCATTTTATCTCATTTTATGTGCTTCGTAATCTTTTGTTCTTCAAGATACATTCAACCTGAAGCTCTGATATCATTTTTTACAATCGTGGAAGCTTTGATGAATAATAATATGAATTCAAGAGCATAAAGATAAATAAATCATCATAAAAATACATGAGAGTTTTTAACGTGGTTCGGCCAATTATGCCTACATCCACGGATGATAGAGAATATTTCCATTATGTTCGAAAACACAGAGAACAAAATTCGATTATCAAAGTATTGAGGCGATTAGGAAAAATTGCAAAATCACAAAACCTTATGATAACCACAATATCGAGAAAATACCTCATAAAACTCTCAATCTCTCAAACGTTTACATCTCTGCATACACCAAATCTCTCTCATAACTTTTTCCTCTCGTGACCCAAAATATATATAGGGATATTCCTAAAAGCTTTCCTTATTCTATAAGGAAACCTAATTTTATAATAATATAACAAATATGAATTATCATATAAAATATTATTTACAAAAAGGAATTAATACTAAATAGGAATTTGAAACATATTCTAACAATTTCTACCTTGGATCAAATTCCATCACATCTTGATAAGAGAGTAATTAACTACACCTTGAACTGACATTCCTTTTATCTTCATCTTGTGTGCTTCATAATATTTTGTTTTTCCAAATATCTTCAACTTGAAGCTATGATACTATTTGTTGTAAATCGCGGAAGCTTTGGTGGACGATAATATGAATTCAAGAACACAAAGATAAAGAAATCATCATAAAAATGCATAAGATGTTATGGTTCGGCCAATTATGTCTACATCCACGGATGAGAGAGAATATTTCCACTATTCTTGAAAACACAGAGAACAAGATTGAAGTATCAAAGTATTGCGACGATTATGAAAAATCACAAAATCACAAAACCCTAGGATGCCCACAATACTGAGAAAATACCTTATAAAACTATCAATCTCTCAAACCCTTACATCTCTGCATACACTAAATTTCTCTCATAACTTTTTCCTCTCGTGACCCAAAATATTTATAGGGATATTCCTAAAAGCTTTCCTTATTCTATAAGGAAACCTAAGTTTATAATATTATAACAAATAGGAATTATCCTATAAATTATTATTTACAAAAATGAATTAATACTAAATAGGAATTCGAAACATATTCTAACAATGGGTTAGAGTTCGAAGGTGCAAAGTATTCAGACGATAATGAGTTGTAGTTTAACATTCGTGTAAGAGCAGGGAACTCGTTAGACATCGGACGTTATACCTACAACATAATGGTATCGTGAGCCCTCAAAGTTGAAGATATTTGGAAGAACAAAAGATTACGAAGCACACAAGATGAAGATAAAAGAAATTTTAGTTCAAGGTGGAGTCGATTACTCTCTTATCAAGATGTGATGAAGTTTGATCAAAGGTGGAAATAGTTATAATATGTCTCAAATTCCTATTTAGTATTAATTCATTTTTGTAAAGAATATTTTATAGGATAATTCATATTTGTTATATTATTGTAATATTAGGTGAGATGTCTCTAAATCACCCTATAATGTAAGAGTGTCTTATTATTATTATTTTTTTCATGTTTACTATAAACTTGTTCATTTATATACTATTAAACATTTAATTTGAAATATATTTTGTAGCAGCGAATTACAAAATATATTCAAACTCCATAAATGGGAGTGTTCAACATATACAAACTTTACATTGTTTACAAAAACAAAGACATATACAAAATAGATCAAAAAGGTCCTCAGTGGGCACCTAGTATTACGTTGACCATGATTGCCGATACGAATTGTCTTGGCTTCTATTTTCTTCTTTTGTACCTACACGGATGAAACACCCGTTCTAAGTTTATAGCTTAGTGGGAATAATACTCGTGGGATTCCACCCCCAATATGACCATCACACTTTAGACACATGCATATACATTCCAATATCATATACTGGCGTACATGCTTATACATATTTCATACATACTACTTCATACATGCTTATACATATATCTCATACTTACTTATCATATCATGTTTCATTTTATCATCGCTCATATACATTTTCTGTGGTCATTTACACTTTGCTT